>JBBPTO010000030.1:0-83160 GCA_038094155.1 Pulveroboletus cf. aberrans | reverse complement strand
GATCGAGGGAGGGGAGTACTCCCGTCGTTTCCTGTCCAGTAAGCTTCTGCACGTTCTACTGTGGCGAGTTCAGCGGGGGTTAACGGTTCGGAAGACGCGGATGGGGTGCGGGGTACTCTAGACTCAGCCAAGTCCTTCAAGTAACGATCCACATCCGTCAGAAGTTCTCCCATTTCTGACTGATGCATCGTCATCAGTAAGGACCCTTTCAGTTCTTTCTGGATTTCTCCAAGGCGTTGTCCAATGTGGGAGGCGATCTGGTCGGTGATGCCAGGGAGGAGGAGATCCTCGGCGATGAGGGACAATCGACGGGATTGGAGGAAGCTTCAGTAGAGAGAGTTTAGCAGGGATAAGAGGTCGAGGTGGGAGTAGACTGCGGTAGTAAGCCGCAGGTCGGTGAGCCGCTCAGTCATCGATCCGAGGTAGGCTTCGCTGGGAGGTTCGTTGCACAGGTTGTAAGCGAACGGTGGGACTTCGACGGAGGTTACAGGGCGTGGGGGAACAGTGGTGACTGTGGGAATGATGACTGTGGGAACTGGGGAGACGACGACATCGCCGAACTGCGAGCGGTGCCAGGCGGGCACATCAGAACCAGAGATGATCTGGACGGGCTTGCTGTCAGGGAACGTGGTGGTGGTCCAGCCAGGGGTGGCCACGGTGGAGGAGGGTTCTATGGTGCTAGGGGAAATGGACGAGGGAGAAGAAGAAACGGTATCTACGAGGGTCGAAGAGACGGTGGATGGAGAGGAAGTCATGACTTTGTTTTTTGGAGACGGTTTTTGTTCTTTGGTGGTTTTTCTGAGATGGTGAGGGGAAAGGCGGACGGGTGGAGTTTTTTATATCTATCTAAGGCGGACTGGGAATGTTTTAAGTTCCGTTCTGGGATCCAAGAATCTTCTTCAGCCGAATATCCCTTCCAACGGATCAGGAATGTGCGTGAAGATGGCGCACCATGATGTTTTAATATCTTTTCTATTTCATATTCTTCCTCACCCTCTACAAGTTCCGGTGGAGGTTTTGGGAAGTTCTTGCTGTGGACAGTGTTTTCTCTATATGGGGAAAGAAGGGAAGCGTGGAAAACGGGGTGTATCTTCCATGCCAGCGGAAGACGAAGTTGATACGTGATCGGGGACAGTACCTTCGTAATCGTGAAGGGTCCTTCCCTTTTTGGGGCGAATTTTGGGTTTGCTATGGAACGTCAGAGGTTTTTGGCTTCCAGCCAAACTTTATCTCCTTTCGAGAATGGGGTGAAAGAGCGTTTGTTTCGCGAGGCCATGACTTGGCGTGCGAGTTCGTGGGCTGCGAGGGCTTCGTCCCTCATTGCTGACAAGGATTTCAGTCGTTGATCAATGGCGGGGAGCGAGGAATCAGGGAGGACAACGGGTAGGGCGCGGGGTTCATAGCCCATCATGAGGTAGAACGGCGATTTGCCGGTGACAGAGTGGGGGCGGTGGTTGTGCGCGAATTTGGCATGAGTAATCTGGTCCACCCAGGAACCAGGGTTTGCGCCACAGAAGATCTGAAGGTACGTTTCGCTGTCCGACTGGGGGTGATAAGCGGTGGACAGGGAGAGGTCGTAGTTCAAGAGGCGACCTAGCTCTTTTGCGAAGGAAGATGCAAACTGCGGTCCTCGGTCCGAGATGATTTTATCATACAGTCTGAAGCAGAGGAAGATTTTGTGGAAAAAGAGGGTTGCTACGCCCTCGGCGGTAATGGTTTTCTTAGTGGGGCAGAGAATTACCCCCTTAGTAAGCCCGTGGTCGACCACGACCAATAGGGAATCGAATCCAGAGGAAGAGGGAAGATCCGTGATGAGATCGCACGAGATCTGTTGGAATGGGCGAGTGCACGAGGATCAGATTGGAGTTAATGGGGGTACTGTGGGGTGGGTATTTGCCTTGTTCTGTTGGCAGATGGCACAGCCTTCTATGTACTTCCTTACGTATTGGGCCAGTCCTGGCCACCAAAACTCCGCAGAGACGAGTTGACGTGTCTTTAGGTATCCGGGGTGTCCGGCGGTTTCATGGTCGTGGCATCGAGCCAGTACCTCGTGTCTGAGGTTGTCGGTGGGGGGAACGTAGATTCGTCCTTTATAGAAGAGTACTCCTTCAGAGTAGGACCAGTCGGAAAGACGGGAGCGGAATGCAGGGGGTACCTCTCCTTGCAGGGCTTGGAGAGCTTGGAGAACGAGGGGGTCGGAGGACGAGGAAGAGGCAAGTTTTCCTGCCAGGGAGGAGTCGATGAGATTGACGAAGAGGGAGTCTGGGAGTAATGTAGTCCCTGCATTGTCCTCTTCGTCGATAATGAGATCGGGACGACGGGAGAGCATGTCAGGGGCGGCGAGCTGGGATCCGGGGACATGGACCATTTTTAGGTCGAAATCTGCGAGGTCGAGAAGCCATCGTGCTTGTCGACGATTCAGGTTCTGAGGTTGACGGAAGTACATCAAGTTCTTGTGATCGGTGAATGCTTGGATGGGAAAAGGAGAGCCAGAGAGATAGTGTCTCCAGGCTCTCAGGGCTTGGATTATCGCGAGGAGTTCGCGATCATAGATATCATAGTTTCTTTCTGCGGGGGAGAACGACTGTGAGAGGTACGAGCAGGGGTGCCAGTCTCCGTTAGCATCGGTCTGGAGTAGGATAGCTCCAGTGGCAAATTTCGATGCATCAGTCATGATGGCGAAGGATCGCGTGGTATCAGAGAGACGGAGGACTGGCTTTGATAGGAAGAGAGCCTTCAGCTCTTCGAATGCCCTTTGGCAGGTGGGGGTCCAGTCCCAGGAGAGATTCTTCTTCATAAGATCTATCAAGGGTCGGGCAACAGAGGAATAATTGTTTATGAATCGCTGATAGAAGTTGGCGAATCCAAGGAAGGAGTGGACGTCTTTGACTTTGGTCGGGGTAGGCCATGCTGCGATTCCGTCAAGTTTGACAGGGTCCATGGCGATTTGTCCAGGTTTTACAATCATTTCAAGGTACTCTACCTCGGATGCTGCGAAGGTGCACTTTTCAAGTTTTAGGTGCAGATTGAGTTCTTGCATCCTTTGCAGAATGCACTTGGTTCATTCCTCGTGGAGTTCATGGTTGGGGGAGGAGATGAGGAGGTCGTCCATGTAGATGACGAGCCATCCTTCGGTGATCATGTCCCTAAACGAATCGTTCATGAATTGTTGGAACATGGCAGGAGAGTTTGTAAGTCCAAAGAACATGACAAGGGGCTCGAATAGTCCTTTGTGGGTGATGAAGGCGGCCTTCCATTGGTCGCCGTCCTTGATTCTAACATTGTTGTATCCCCATCGGACGTCGAACTTGGTGAAGACCTTCACATCTTTCAACTTGTCGACGAGGTCAGATACAAGGGGAAGGGGGTATGCATCCCTGACGGTATGCTCGTTCAGGTGGCGGTAATCTTGACATGGGCGAAGCTTGCCGTCCTTCTTTTTGATGAAGAAGAAGGGTGCAGCTTGGGGGGAGTTCAAGGGGCGGATTTTTCCGCAGTCGAGGTTTTCTTGGATGAAGTCCTCGGTGGCCTTCTGCTCATCCGGGGACAACGGGTAAACCTTCCCCACTTTCAGGACGAAGGAGTCGTCGAGGTGGATTTCATGATCGTAGAGGCGCGATGGGGGTATGTGATCGGATGCTTCCTTTGTGAAGACATCCAAAAATTCAGCGTACTCAGGGGGAAGCGTAGTCTTGCCTTTGGTTTTATCGGCAGCGACTGCTAGCTCGGTGGCTGTGGTAACTTTGTTGACGAACCTCTGATGTCTGAGGCTGCCACAGGGGGCGAAGCGGGTTCCGAAGTGGGCTACTCAGTGGAGGTCTGCGTACCTCTTAGCGATCCCTACGAGTTCGAATTCTTCTTCCTTCTGAAGATAGTCAAAGAGTCTTTTGTCGTAGACTTGATGAACCATGGTCTCTTTTGGAGCGGAGGTGGGGTAAAACTTGTCGTGGCATTTGAGGTCCGCAACGTGTCCTTGGTACAAGTCTTTTGACTCGTCGAGGGTTTCGGAGATCGTGCAGGTCTGTTTGGACCAATCAATGAGAGGGTTGACCGCCTTTAGCCAGGGCGATCCAAGGATGACGTTCTGTCATCCACAGTCCATGACGTAAAAGAGGACCTTTTTAGTGATCCCTTCGATACTGACAAAGAGCGTGGTGGAGAATGAGACTTTGCCCTTTTTATTGGACGACATATTGAGGTTGCAGACTTGGAATGGCTTTTCAAGTCGGGACGTGGGGAGTTTGTTCTTCCTAACAAACCCCCAGTCGATGCAGTTAATGTCTGCGCCGCTATCAATCAGGGCGCGAGACTCGATGGTTTTAAGGGTATGTGATGGTACGATAAGTTCAACGGGGATCTGCATAGATTTCATCATATGGGATACAGTTACAGGTGCACATACAGGGTAGGAGGTGGCAGACATTGAGGCTGTCCTCCATTCTAAAAATCCTGGGAGCAGAAGCGAGTGGTCCTTCTGACCACTTCTTCATCGTCTTCCTTGCATTCCTTTAATGCAGGGAGATCTTTGGGGTCCTTCTTTGTTGTCTTTTTGACAGAAGGTCTGGGGGTGTCATCGAAGGTGACATTACATTTGAACGCGGAGTGTCCGAGTTTCCGACATTTGAAGCAGAGGTTCTTTCTGCGACAGTGCTCCCTTTCTTCAGGGGTGAGCTTCTGGGGATGAGGGATGGAAACGACGTCGACGTCCATGGTGTCGGGGTCTCGGGATGGTTTAGGGCTGGGGGTGATATAAGCGTAGGAGGGGGTGGTCTTCCCTTTCCTTGCTTCTCAGACTAGGGAAGCTCTTTCCCATTGCTTCTGGAAGGAAATGGCACGCTTGTACCAATCGTCAATCTTATCGGGGACGGTCTCCATGGCCAGGATTTGGGTGGAGAGGGGTGTGGCAATGGCGAGCTGGTAGAAGGAGATCAGGATGTCGTCGGTGGCTGAGAGTCTGGCAGCGTGGGCTTGAAATTCAGCGTTAAAGTCTACGATAGACAGCGTCCAGTGTCCTCTCTTGTCCTTATACATTCGTGTGGAAGACAGCCAAGCCAGGGCGTCGGTGGCTTCGTCTTCTCGGATGAAGGACTTCTTGAATTTTTCTTCAAAGTCCGACCATTTTCTGAAGGAGTTGTCTGCGACTGCCTTCCTTCTGAAGGTTTTGGCCCAGACCTGGGCTGACCTAAGGGTCATGAATGAGAGCACAAAGGTGACCTTCTTGTCGTCAGTGTGGTAAACATCGGAGTTGACTAGGAGGTAGGTTGTGATGGTGTCCAACCAGTCTTGGGATTTGGTAGTGTCGCCATCAAAGGTGGCCGGGGGGTTGAGCTTGAGCTCCATGGGCTTAGAAGAGACATGGCTTCGTATGCTTGGATGAATTCCCGAGGTTCAGGTAGGTCGAGGGGGTTGCTAGGGAAAAAGATTCTTCCAGACTGCGGCTGGGGTGTTGGCGACGGAGGGGTCGGCACCCGAGGGATGGATGCAGAATGGGAGAGATGGTGGGCTAGGTCGAGGGCAACTTGTGTTTCCTCCTCGGTGGGTAGGAAGTCGTCCTCGTCAGAGGGGGTTCGGTCGTGGGGAACCAACTCGGAGTCAGATGGTTCGTTGGGGCAGGAGCGCCAACGAGTGTCAAGGGGGGGTCTGGGAGGAATGGTGGCTTACTAGGTAGTAGCCGACGGGGAAGCTAGACCTTTTGTTACGACTACCCTGGGTAAGGATAGGCGCAGCCCTTCGAGGCAGGTCTACAAGGACGAAGGAGAACGTGGCAAGGCGTTCTACGAGGATGAAGTGCAAGAATTCTAGGAGAACAAGGCTTTACTGCTTGTTCTATCTCAACGATCGAACGTCAAAGAGAAGACTGCCTCTGAGATCGATCGTCTCAAGGTGAACAAGAGGTTTCCTTAGAACAGCGTAGCCTCAGGAGCGCTACAAAGTCTCAAAGAGCAAGGAGTTCCCGGTGAGAGACTAGGACAGGGAGTTGAGCAAAGACCCAGTGTATTGAGGTACACGAAAGGGAGGTCTAGCTTGGAGATACAAATACAAGAAGACGGGTTTATATACGTTGGACGGAACTGCTGACGAAGCAAGTGGAATCACATAGAATGCGATGGAAATCAGACGATGAGTAAGGGTATCGTAGTCAGCAGTGAAAAGAAAAGAACGTCCAAATTGGGATTAGCACCCGTGCATATGTAAACGAAAGAAAAAGAGTCCGATTGTAACAATGAGCTGGTCTCAGACATGGTTGATACACATTGGGCCAGTCAGGTACTGTTCCTGACACACTTACACATGCCTCTTGACATCTGTTGCACCTCTTTTGACATTTCTGTTTCCTTTGATATGCTGTCCCTTTATTCTTCCATTTCACCTTGACAGATAGCTATATAATCTGACTTATTCCAATCAGAGTAAGTCAGAGATTACTGGAGGAGATGCAATTGTGCCTCTGCCCATGGGTATTTAATTCCCTCTTCATTCTATGAACTCCCTCGGTCATTTTCACCATTCCTGGGCAGTGGCTGAGATGAGCCCCCTTTGTTACTACACTCTAAAATGTAGCTGATCTACGTAGTAGGCAACCTGCACCTTTACTTAGTTTTGATATAAGTATCTCATAACTATGGTAAAATGGTAAGTCAATGCAATAGTGTAATGATGATCATGTGATCATGATCAGTTATGTAATGAAGAGCAGAAATCCAATACCCCAGTTTTAACACTAGTTGGTGTCCAACTTATGCAACTTGTGTCTGCAAGTGTTATCATACTCATAACTATCACCTAGTATGTCTCATCTCAGCCCCCTTAAGTTCTGTCCCAGCTGCACATCAGTAAAATAGCAAATGTCTAATTTCATCTTATTCATCTTATTTGCATCTAATTTGGGCTTATTAGCTTATGGCGGCTTATGGTAAACTAATAAGCCCGAATTAGATGCAAATAAGACGCAAATAAGACAAATAAGGCGAAATTAGACATTTTATATTTTACTGATGCAATAAGAAAATATGCTGTAGTGATTTATAGCTCAATGGAAACTACTACAGCCCACTTCTGATAGAGTGCATCCTAGTAAGATAATGGCTGTTAAACCAGCACGGGTGCAGATCTAGACCGTATGGGTTGTAAATGAAGCTGCGTGCGTAATTCACTCTAGCAGAAGTACAACAGGATGTTCAGCAGAGCAATTAGTGTTGCCGCGGTTCGGCTTAACCTCTGCCAAATTTGGCAAGCCGAGCCGAGTTTTGGCGGGGCGTAAGCCGAACCGCGGCAACACTAAGAGCAATGTTGGTCCATCAAAAGGGATCAGTGCCCTTTTCACAGCCCTGTCTGATGATTTGGCATGAATTCATTGGACCTCGCCCTCCTGTCAGATAGGCACATGTACAGTTTTAACATGCCGATGTCAAATTATCTATACAAATAAATGAGTTCGCATGTCAGTCCCGACAAACTCGTTTGAAACGAAAGGTGTTTTCGCAGGGGTCCTTGTGTGCAACTACACCCTTACAGTGTCACCCTTCGTACCATAGTATAAAGGTGGCTAGATTATCGGCGAACCGCAACAACCTCGCCTTCCAGTGTCCCATCTCTTTACCCCAGACATGCACTTTTCTGTGGAATTTTTCTCTATTCTCGCACTCTGCTTCACCTGTGCAGTCGCGAGAATGAGACATAGTAGACCTCATGGAACCTCGAGTCCTCCACACCCGGCAGCCCAATGCAAGAAGTGCCCTGAAGGACAAAGTGTAGGATTTATGTGCTGCCCGCCCTCTTACGGGAAGGTGAATGGTGCGGCCACACACGGGTAACCATAGCATGCAGGACACCTCTCCCACACGTTAACACCCAAATTGTGAGTGGAACTATTGTACTTAACCATGATGGTCCAGTGGCAGAATGCTCACCACCATTGTTTGACATGATATGGCTCAGGTGGTTCCTATTATGAAGAATTTGAGCGATGGTGTTTTCAATGGAGTGGTGGATGGGTGGTGGAAAGAAAGAAGGGTGTATTCACTGGTATGGCGGTCAATGGATTGCACGCGAGGAGAAACCGGGAGGATACATCATGTACCTTAAATATCTTAATGTTGTATGGCGTGACAGTGTCATTATCTTGATCTCGGGCGTGGCAAATTTGAAACGATTTGGGTTGATGAGGGAATTGGGGAAGAAATTAAAGCAAGAGTGAATGACGAATGGGACACAAAGCATACTGGGCATGTCAGCCGTGCCCGAACGACAGTCGTGGACTTGATGACAAACCAGAAGTGTTTCCAGTTACTCCCATGCGAGAAACCTGTCTCTCGTAGCTGTACCTCGGTGTAAATTGTGCAGATGTCAACTGCCTGTTCCCGTTCGGATGTCACTTGTGCTGCCTGTCTCAAATGCACGCACATTTCACTGTCGTCTGTGCCTGAAATTGAGGTTCAAGGTTGCTGGTCGTCTGGTGAGGATGGTGTGTTGTGACTCTGCATCGGTTGCAACTGGACCTAGTATGCTGGTGTAGTACACTGGCAGTCCCTCACCTCCATAATATGTTCTGGAACATATCAGTTCAATTTTTTCAAGCGCTTACAGCGGCAGCAATTGTATCCCCCCAAGAAGGAAGGCACAGGTGACTGTCAGCCCCCGTTGGTTGAAACCCCGGTGTCTTGCGTGCCCACGACATGCACCGGCCCTTTTTTTCAAGTTTCGCATGTGCCACCACACGGATCCTGAGCAAAAACTTTCAACTATGTGATGGGTGCACATGTGATTGTGTTGCGTACACATGAACGTGAAACCTGCTGCTGTAACTAAGTAGATCGCTTGTGTAAACAACCTGACTCCCGCCTATGGCCGTTACACCAAAAGGTAGAATATCATTAGTGCAGACAGTATATGTACTAGTTATGGGACCTAGGTAAGCCGGCGTGCTTACAACTAAGTTGCCCATTACGCCAAAAAGGCAGGTTCAACCCACGGCTTCGTCCCCGCTCCCTCGGCCTCAATACTGAACATGAAATGTTGGCGTTTAGTACGACCGGCGGTGTACGTACTAGTTACGGGAACCAAGGTAACTGGCATCCTTATAGCCGCCTGTGTTCAGTACTACTAATAGAACCTTTCGTTACCACTAGTCGCGGATGTGAGCTCCGAGTCAGTTTGGGCTGGACTTTTTCTCAGACTGCGCTCCAGGCTCAGATTATGTAACAGATCCTATGAAACCCACTACGATAGTACCTGTTGATTGCATTGTGCATCATGGCAAGCCCTTCTACACTGGACCCGGCACTGCATGAGTAAAGGTTCCTCTGTCACCTACTTACTAATCACAGGCATATACTGTAGCTTCAGGCCCGTCCAGGAGAAAACGGCTGCTGTGGTTTACACAACAGAGCCCAACGGAAACCTCCAGCTTGTTCCTTAACATACGCACCCACATAGACGTTGCCATTTAATGTTAATCCGCGGCGACGTGGTAATGCTATTAAACCAGTACGGATTCTGACTTAGATCGAATGCTAGTATGGTGTTGTAAACTTTCGCATTGTCCACATGGCAACGTTTACTACGCCCATATACGAGCATGCCTTCCGCCATCATGGCCATCGAAAAAAATGTCTTGTGTGATCTTATTCCGTACTTACTATCAGTGCTTCAGAAGTGCAAAAAAAGAGGGTATTTCATTTTTAACTTCAACACTCTCCATGCATCTCTGTCTCTTACCACATATGCAATACATGTTAATACATCTCCTCCTTATTTATCAGATTTTTTTCCTGTTCGTGTTAAGGTCATATGATTCTTCCGATGTTATGCCCGTGTAGTGCAAAATCTCTGTCACATCGGGTCACGCTCTGGCTGGCTTTGGGAGTGGTAAAGATCAAACTCAGACGTTTGACACAAACCGTTGGGCATGAGAGTCCAAGTTGGGATTGTGACGAGCACTCGTAAAAAGAAGGAAATGAATTACGACTGAAAATATCGACTGTGCAACGATCCTCTGGTAAAAGGGGTAGGGAAGCTGTCACAAGGCACCACGTGATTAAGCGGAGGATCCGTTTTCGAACACCACCCCACGGCGAGATGTTTGCAAGATCTGTCCAGCCCGAACTTGGAGCCAGTATAACGTGGATGATCAATGAATGGTAGCTCATACAGGTATTTGTGCCCTAGTGTAAAGCTCCTTAGCTGATTCCATTGGGTCACTCAGCCATTTCTTAAGCAGAGTCGATTTCAGAAATTCGGTAGGACATTGACCTCCGACTCCAAGCCAGGGCCACATTCAGTGAGATTGATTGGGCCCTTGGCACGGCTGCCTAACTGGACCTCAAACTTCTGGTTTACAGCACATCCCTTCAAGTTGCCAATCTCTTCTTCCCATTCCGGGTCAATTGCGAAGACGTTGAACATATACAGTGACTCTGATTTTCCACGATAAGGAAGGTCTATGAGATTGGGTAGGTTGTTTAGAAATAAGGCAAGTAACTGAAGGTGGAGTTTATCACCTGGATTCATCGTTATGTTGTCTCGGGGTTCAGTGAGGGCATGCACTGGTAGTGGAGTTGAACTCCGTACTTTTCGTGATATGGCATGAATCGGACATTTCAGACTGGCAGCACTGATAGCTCTGTGATGACAGTCAACCCCTAATTAACCCCCTTGCAACACAGCCGGTCCAGGACAACAGCTAATTAGCGCATGGTTAAACAGGTCGACCTAATTAGCTGTACTCTGATGAACGACAAAGTGAGTACTGGCCTCTCAAGTGCGCAAACCCAATGGATTGAACAATGCATGAAACCGTCAGTGTTAGCGGATTCAATCTGAATCCTGCTAGTAGGTTCATCCCATACGAATTTATTACCATAGGCAACGCTGGAAAAAAAATGCCTTGAAGAGCCTTGCTCAAGTATCACTTCCACACCCCCGTCCGATGATGCAAAAATTAACAGAGGCATACTGCACTGTCTGTTGGATCTAACACCATTGCCTAGCGCCTGGTCCAAACACTCCGACGCCGCAATGTCCAGAAACTGTAAATGTGAACAATCTCCATGAGATCCAATCCGCCGATAGGTTTCAACGAAACTGAAACGAAACGAAACATGAGTGGCGACACAGGTCCTGAGGCATCAGTCTACTTCCAGAAAATCGCTTACAAGTTCCTGTAACAGTCTCAGGTCGCTCTCTGAGCGTATAAAGAAGGGTAGATCATTAGCGTAACACAAGAACATCACATCCAAAGTTTTCACCCACACACTGGCACGACAGTCCACCTTTTCATCTTAGACATGCGCCTTGCCAACATATTTTTCTCTCTTCTCGCTCTCTTCGCTGCTGGAACGTTAGCAGCGAATCGGATTCCTTGCACTCGAAAGTGCAAGAATAACCCACCTCCTTGTTGTGAAGAATCCGAAGCTGAGGTAGCTGCGCCCGAGTAAGCCGGACAGCCCTTCCAGAGGGTAACTCCCGAAATGTGAGCCGCATTCATGTATACAATGGGCCGTGATATGCTCATCAACGGTTGTCACAATGTTGCTCGGTTTGTTCCCTGTAAAGAACTAGAGCGATGGTATTTCAGTGGAATGGTGGATGTGTGGTTGAAAGAAATGAGGGGACGATTCGCCAATATCACTGTCAATGTATTGCACTCAAGACGGGATCTGGGGAATAAATCTGATGGATAGAATTGTCTTGTTGGTTATGTCCTGAAATATAGAGATTCCAATGATGGAAATGGATAGTCTGGGAGAGAATACTTCGTAGGCTGCCTTGTTGAAGCCAGGAATCTCAAAGCAATATATTCTGCCTCTGTTGAAGACAGTGCGGTTTCCTTTTGGAGATGTGAATTCCATAGGAATATTTCATCTGCTTATTTCAGGAGGAAGCCTGTTGGCAAGTATCTAGTAATGCGATCTTGACTCCAATCAGAATGGGTGCATGCTGTTAAGCCTTAATTTGAAGAACCTTTGTATATGAGAGCATAGTCTGGTTCCAAGTAAATATCAGCAAATATATAGTACACAATCTAAATGTTCTTTTGCTGACATTTGAGCGAGTTGTGTAACTGCATATGATATGTCTGGGTGTGTACCAATCATTAGATACAATAATGAGCCAATAATCATCTGGAAATGGGACCATAATCCAGGATTTACAGGTGCTTCATTCTTTACTGGGTAATAACCGGTAAAGATGTAGGAGGGGTACAGGCATTTGCCATTCTGCATCTCTCAATCACCTTGTCAAGATAATGTATTTGGTCTAGATATATATCTTGACCTTCTTGATGCAAGTTCATTCTTAGGAATTCATGAGTGTCTTCTAAGTCATGGCAATCCCATTTCTCCATAAATGCAGTCTTAACCTTATCTACAAAGGTTTTGTTTGGGCTGCAGAGGAGGGCATTCTCTATGTAGGTAATCACCAGGACAATGTCTTTTCCTTTGTGATATATGAATAAACTGGCATCTGTTTTACACTGTGTAAAGCCTAGTTCCCTCATGGATTTGTCAAGGCCATGCCACCAGGCTAACCCTGATTGTTTGAGTCCATATATGGCATGAAGGAATTTTAGAACTTTGCCTTTTAATTCAGATGGCATAAACCCTTCAGGAAACTCCATGTAGAGATCCTTTTCCAGTTTGCCATATAAGTAGGCAGAATGTACATCTAGACTGGTAATATATCAATCTTCAAGTGCTGAGAATACATATACTGCACTGTCTCAAAGTGTACAACTGGGGAAAAGATGTTATCATAGTCCATTCCTTCAACTTGTGTAAAGTCTTTTGCAACCAAATGAGCACATTTTCAACCATCTGATTTAACATTAAATACACAATGATTCTTTAGAATGTTTTGATTGGGGGGACAATCTTATAGACATCATGATCTTTAAATATTTGAAGCTGATCTTTACATGCTTCAATTCAAAGTTTTTGCTCATCTGGAGGGGGCTTGAGAATGTCTCTGTATGTCCATTCATAATACACATTGTATGCAAGATCAGGTGAAATTGCTTTACTGCAAAGGTATGAAACCAATGCATCTTTCCCTTCCTGGGTGAGACACTCAACACCTTGTTCAGATAGAGTCAGAGAGTGAGGAAAATCACTCAGATTCTGTGGTTGATCCTTGAAAGTGGAGTATTCACCTTTTTTCCATGTAGAGGCTTTGTCCATGTCTTTCATAACATCATCATAGTCCTTTAATTGTTGGAATGGATGGCACTTCTCATCAAGCACATTACCAGATCTCTTAGATATGTGTTGTTCATGCTGAGATCTTTGGAACAGTGGTGATGGTGACAAAGGACAAGGCACTGGAGATGGTGTAACTGGATCTGGTTGTGAGATAGGATAAGGTGTTCATGGTGGATGTGTAGGATGTGTAGGATGAGGAGCATGTGTCACATCAAACTCATCTGATGAATCAGAAAAAGATTCTTGTGAATCATGTGTATGCTTGTTCCTTTTGTGACTTATTTTTTTGCATGGTTTAGCACAAGGGCATTTAGAGAATATACTTTCATCAAAATTAGCATGTGCTGATATAAACAAAGAGTTATTGGGCTTTATGAAAAGGAAATTAATGGTGCTACCAGCTACTATGCCAAGGTAGACTATAAGTTGTGACTTAGGTTGCAATTTTCCTTGTCTAATTTCATCTGGAATGTGTACATATGCACTGCAGCCAAAAATACAAAGGTGTTCAATGGAGGGTTTCTTCCCTTGAACTAGTTCATATGGTGTTTTTCATTTTAAATGAGAAAGTGAGGTGTGAATGTAAACATGACATGCATGTAATAATGCAAATTCCCAGTAAGAAGGTGGTAAGCAAGTGTGTAACCACATCACTTGTGCTTTACCTGTTAAGGTTCAGATGCTTCTTTCTGCTCTGCCATTCTGTTCATGGACATATGGAGCAGATTGATGAATATGGATCCCTTGATCATGCATATATTCTGTAAATGCTTTAGAGGTATATTCTTCTCCAGTATCAGAGTGCCAATTCTTTATATTAGCATTGTATTGAATGTGGATGTAAGCAATGAAATGTTTTGTTGTTTTAAGGGTTTGATCCTTGGGGTGAATGCACACTATCCGAGCATGTGAAGTAAAATCATTATAAAAGATGACTGTGTATTTCAATCAATGGTATAATTCAATCTTGAATGACTTCAAGTCTGAGTGAATCAATTCAAAGGGAATGATTGCCCACTTCTCACTATGTGGAAATGATCAGTTTGATTGTTTGCCTAATTGGCATCCAGGACAAACTGCTGCAGTTTTGGGAATAGAAACATCTGGGAAGTCTTTCAGATGGTTCTTTGTGGCATGAATGATGTCTTTTGAGGGATGACCCATTCATTGATGGATTATTTCATAGTCGATCAAGGTTTTGGCTTTTGAGACTTAGGATGAATTGGTTTAGCTCTCATTCAATAGAGTGTATCTGATCCATGAGAGTGGAATTGAAGGGTTTGTTTCCCTGAACATTTGTCAAAAATGGTAATGAGGTTTGTAATGGCTTGTACAGTCATACAAGGGTCTTTTAAAATACTACCCATTGAAATGAGCTTGACATTAGCTGTTGGAATATATACAACCGGTGATAACTGCACAGATTGTCCTCTAAAATTGAGAATGATTGATCTGACACCTTTTGGCTCAGCTTTCCCATCAGCTGTTAATGAAAACATCAGTTGAAAGAATGGTTGGTATTCAGCAAAATCAGATGTCATATATGAAGTGAGATAAAGCTCCTGAATCAAGGAGCCACATGTGTGGTGGCATATCACAGTGTTTCTTTTCTCTGTATGCTTAGAGCACTCATCACACATGGTAAAATCACATGTAATAGAGATGTCCATTTGTCTATCTACTACAGAAAGATTCATGTAACTATGATGAATGTTCTGAGTTGGATACTGCATGTCAGTTCCTTTGTAAATGGATGGAAGGGATGGTACTAATCAATTGACGCCATCAGGGTTGCTGAGAGGGAAGTTGGCATCAAGATACTTCTCAAATTTGATGTCATCAAAATCAATGACATTGTCATTGTACAAGTCAATGATGCCTTCTTCATTTGCCTCATCCTCCATCAGGTTCTCCACCTCAATTTCCATTGGCACCTCTTCAATGGTAGCAATGAATTCAGGGAGTTCAGATGCAGGATCACAGGTATGACTTAATAAATTGCATATCTGGAGAGAAGAGAGGGATGTGATGAAATCTGTTGAGATTCTGTGAATCAAACATTAGGTCCTATGCTCTGTTAATACAGGCAGACCATAGTGCTTATACATTATTCATGTTACTAAAAGACATAGGTTGAATATTAAGCTTGACTGTCACATCAGTCAAACTTAATTAAAGTGTAATCTTAATTACACTTTAGAATCGACCACATGATGATCTAGATGCAGTCTTTATGACTCAGCTATGATGTCATTGGTCTGAAGCTTTCTTATCTCCACAACTGCTGTGCTGGATCGATCTAGATCCAACTCCACCTATTTCAAATAAGTGGAGTAGCATAACTGATCCTATGATGTCATTCCGACATCATCAACCTTTTTCTAGCTCCATTACATATAAGTACATACACATTCCTGGATGTAATTAAAGGTAATAAGTGCTGTGATGTAAATAATAATGAGATTTATTTCCCTCAAGATCAAGCTTCCAAGAAGCTCTACAAGGGTTGATCTCATCAATCTTGCCTAACCCAAACTTGATCACAAGAACTTTCATCTCTATCTCAGTGAGCATCCTTGACTCACCTCTCTCTTTTCTGCAGGAGCACCGTTGTACCCTCCTGTTAGAATTGTCCTTATTGTGCCTCATATGTTTGATAGATGAGGCAGGCTGGTTGGAGAGAATGTGGTCTTCAAGATGAAGATAAGAGGAGGAAGGGACACCATCTGACCAGTTAAGATGACAGTTGGTGATCCAGTCAACTGTATGGATTACCTGCATTGTAGCAGGTCTTTTTTCCAAGTGGTCCAGCAAATTAATTGCATTTTGAACTTGAGGAAATGCAGGTGGGCCATAATGGGCTGTACCAGAGGTGTGAGCAAGTTTGCATGGATTGATGGTTGATGGATTTGAAGGTGGAGGAATGAAGGGAATATCAATGACATTGGATAAGGTGAAGAAGATGGTGGCAGCAGTGGCAGCTGTAATAGCCTGCTTGTCCTCTTTTTGTTTCTCTTGCCCTTTTTCAGAGCATTTACCTTCTCATCATTTCCTTTTCCTGTTACAATCATCTAATATATGATATATGAACACCCTACATCACTTTCATGCAGTACAATTACCCTAGAAACTCTACATACAAACCTAGATTCTATGATATACAAACTCTATGCATGACCACACAACCCTACCCATGAATAAGGTATGACATCATATGCATTTCAGACTCTTTTAGACCATTCTATGCATTACCCATGACCCATACCCTTTACTACACCCTTAGACCTATTTATATATGATCTTCCATTCCTCCACACTCTTGCACATCAGGCATGTACAAGGCTGTTGCATGCTTCCATATGATCATAGCTACATTAAATACATAGACAGGCAGCATGAACATCTTAGATTAGTACACCATAGATACAAACACACATGTAGTATATAAAGGCCCAAATAAAATTCACCAAAGGACAGTCTTGTCCTCTTGGTGTTTCCTCAGCATCAAAAACATCGACTCATTCATCCTCTTGGCTATAGAGCGACCTAGAGCCTTTAGTGGTTCTGAGTTGTTTCATTTCCCATCTTTATCCCCATTGTTGCTATCTTGTTCTTTCTGCTTTCAAAAATGAGGGGTCACTATTCTTGTGCTTAACATTTGAAATCTTGTTAAAGTGGGGAGCACTGGTTTTCTCCTTGCTTATCTGTTGCTGCAATACAGCAGTACAGAGCCATTCTAGCTTGGGAACATCAGGGAGTTTGTTCTTGGACTCATTGTCAGATGAACCAAGGTTGGCATTTATGAGTTGAGTGGTGAAATTAATATAATTCAGAAGTTTGTGCAGGACAAGCATGACTTGTAGTTTGTCAAAGATAGGGTAGGTAGTTGAAGGCCTTGATGTTTGCAAAGTGAGCATTCAGCTTTGTGAAGGATTGAGCTAAATGGTTAGACTTGGGAATGATGAGGGCATTCATTGCCTTAAACTGGGTGAAGTCAGAAGAGATTAATGGGATATCATAGGCTTTTTTAATTGCCTCCCAAAGAGCAAAGGTGCCAATGGCTTTCTCAAAATCAGTTGGGAGATTTGCTTCAATTTAGAAAACCATGACTCTAGTGGCCTTGTTATCATTGTTGTCCTGGGTACTTGCTTTTGCTGCATTTCTGTGGCAATGGCAGCAGTAGCATCTTCAGGAGGAGAATCAGGGCAATGATGATACATCATCAAGCTCCAGAGGCCTTAAGACTGAAGGTAGACCTTTATCTCCTGGAACCATCATCTGTAGTTTGAGCTGTTGAGGCAAGAGATTTATTTGAGAGTGGAAGACATGGTTGGAGAATATTTCAGGAATAGACATTAGTGACCTTGATCAAATAAATGAAAGGGAACAGATAAACTGCGTCAATACTTGAGCATCCCGAGCCCAATATTTTGGAGTGACATAGTCTTCCCCTCCATCAAAGGTTCTCTGTGGTGAATAGCTTGAGCATTTGCACATCTAAGCTTTTGCCAAAGTGGTGTAAGAAGCCATTTCTCCTTAGGCCCATATCAGGTCATTCTATTTGACTTTCATTAGGTCATTGTCAAGTCATCAAGCATCCATGTTGATCCATGTCCAATCCAGTTCCAGTCTGCCCTGCTCATACATACCCAGTTCTTTGTATCCATTTCTTTTCAATACAGTCTGTCTACTAGATTGATTTCTACTGTATGTATAGTATACTGGATGCTATGTACCAGATGCTCTGTATTGGGATCCAGTTACCAGATTCACACTGGATGCTTTCTCCTTTATGTTTATTTAGAGTCTCAGGTGTGCCCAGACTATAAAAGTTGTGTTCCACAAAGCACAGGAAAAAAATTATCTGACATCTATCACTCACTCACTCAGAGTTTAAGTCTTCTGTCTTCATTAATTCAGTCATATCTAGATCTTTTTCCTTTCTCTCTTGATTCTAGAAGAATCAAGTCCTGTTGCCAGTCAGCCATGTCTGAGGTATTCAGGAGATCTTCTACATTGTCTACCAAGAAGTCCTGTAAGCCCTGCATTTGCCTTCCCTTGTTTCTCTACCTGCAATTCACCTGGAATGAATAAATCATTCCTTTATTTTCTTTCTTTGTGTTACTGACCTGCTAGTTTTCCATCCAGAGACCTATAGCAGTCTAGGACTGATGACACATTGAGAGAGACTAATGATGAATGATGGATGCAACGACCACAAGATAGACCATTCAGTGGTGAAGTGAAGCAGAACTGATGTATGGCATGAGTAATGATGGTGATGAATAGAGGCATGAGTGACATATCCCATCCTAACCCCAATCCCCACACCTCCAATCGTCCCTCCAATACCTCCTATGTCACCTCCAATTCTAACACCCTCATCTCTGGTCTCCTCTGAAGGACTCTGTCCTACCCTTCATTGGACCTCCGATACCAGAACCCATTCCCCTGTTGAACCAATTATAATTGACCTGGATCTTGTTTCCTCTTATGTTCCCTCCATTTCTCTGACCTATGCTCCATTCCTATGATTACTCCTGTGTTACATTTCATTCCCTAGATCTATGTACATTGATGTCACTTGACGTCTTTATTGAAGTCACTCAATGATGTTCTCACTCCTCTGAACTCTGTCCAATTCTGATGAAGTTTCCTTCCTTCTCTTATCCTCTTCACCTTGTCCTTCCCATCTCCAAAATGAGGACCTCACAGTAGGCAATGGCATGACACATAAGTCCTGCGCCAAGTCCTCACCCCCATAACCCCTCATCTCTGCCCTGTTTCACCTTCATCACCTCTGCACATCACTCCATCTCATCTCCATCGGACCTCTGGCCCATCCAATGTCCTTTTGCCCCGGAGTTGACTGATACACCTCGGACCTCTGTCAGACAAAGTCCTGGAGGAGTCTAGCATCCTGACCCATGAGGATGAACTGTCTGCAAAAGAGATGATGCCAGATGATATAGAGATCTGATCTGAATAAGGGTGGTCCAGATTGAATGATCCAAGTGATCCAAGTTATCTATATTTGATCCTATCCTATCCTATCTAACCTGCTGAATGAGAAGACTATTAGTACCAGATGATGCAACATGAATGAAATGTAAGTAAGGATGTATGGTCTGAATAGAAATGTAGAAATGAATGAAATTAAACTTGGTGTGAGGGTCTGCTTGACTTTTCTTCCTCAATTAACTTCCACTTCTATGCCTTCAAGGATAGAGCCAGAGAAAGGAGTGCATTGACAGAATTGAATGAACTGAAACCAAGGTGTGAGGATCTGCTCAACTTGCCTTCTTCAATCTACTATTGCTTCTATACATTTGATGATAGAATCTGAGTCCAAATGCATGAGAATGGATGGAAAACTAAATTAGAATAGAAATAGAACTGCTTGATGAGCATGCATGTTGAAAGAAGGAAATGTACAATGAGATGAGACAGATGAGAATCTATTGTAATGATTTGTTTTTCACATTGGAAGCTGGGGTGAAACAGAGATCACTGGATGAAACCTGGAGTAGAAACAACTAATATATGATTTCAGAGGGTAAAAGTGGAGGATGCTCAGTATGGTGTAAGGAAATCTTGATGAACAGTATCAAATTGTCAATGGATCATGGTATGAAGTTGAATGAGTAGACAGATGAATCTTCTTCATTGAGATTACTCTCTGGATCTATACCTACTGAATAACCAATTTTATAAACAGAATCTGCAAAAAAATAGGATGGATCCCTATCTAGCAGAGGGAATCTGGAACAAGGGGGATCAAAGAATTAGAGAATGAAAGCTAGTTGAAAGATTGAGGTGGATTGAAAAATGGAAGGAATTCCAAGTCCTTTCCCTCCTGCAGAGGACTTTTAATGATGACCTCCTGGGCATCAAGCTGCAGAGGTCACTGAAAAGAAAATGATGAATGGACTGAGTATGGGGAAGAGAGATTCAGAACATCATCAATGTCAGCTGGGGTGCAGAATGAGAATATGGAGGTGTGAAATAGTGGGGGTACCATGATATGACTAGAAGGAGCATTAGATAGTAGAGGCAGATTGAATAAAATCCAAGATAAAATGTCATTCAGACATGCCAGTTCAGTGGGTCCAATGGGTACTGGATTGACAGATGGTACAAGTGGGGAAACAATGGTAGGCTCTGCACACAATGGAGGTATTGATACTTTGAATATGGAAGTCTCTGTGAAAATGAATGCATCAACATCCAAGATAGCATTGTTGGTGGGAGTGGTAGCAACAGTAGTTAGTGAATGGCAGAGGAGGGGATGACAAGGGTGGAACAGATGACACAAACACCAGATTGACAAGATCTAGTGTGATGAATAAGAGAGACAAGAAAGGTGACATGAATGAAGTGCACTCCAGATCAACAGAGTCAAAAGTGATGGTAGCATGGAATGTTGAGAGTGGCTTGACAGGAGCACTGAATGGATTGACGAGATCCAGTACAACAGATGGGATGGTTGGTGGAAGAGGGATGAATGAAGTATTAATCTGATCTACATGAGCCAGTGTGAAGGATACCTGCAGTGGTTTGATGGAAAGAAGTAATGAGTGAGTAGGCACAGATTTGAAATAAGAAGGATGATGTGAAAGGATGAATTTAGCAGCTGCTAGGGTGTCTGCCATTGGATATGGATCATCTGGATGGACATCGGACTGGACCACTAGCAACCAGTTGTGGACGGATGCACAAATTTCAGATGAGAATCTGCTCTCAAAGAGATAGTCTCACTCCTATATCAAGAGATGGTCAAGTGTGATGTGATGTGATGATATCATGAGGAATTGGCAATGATATTGCTCTAAGATCATCAAGACCTTGAAATGGTTGCGACAGAGATGAACCTATGAATGTCAGCAGATCATCTTTGAAATAATGATTAACAGATTCACATCCCAGGTACAATGAAATGATGGCCACTACAAGCGCAAGCCAATTTGGGATAGCAGAAGTCACCTCTGAGAGTGTCTTTCAGAGTTCCGCATCATTGAGAGATGCATAATAGAATGCACATTTGATCTTTTGTTGATCAGTGAGATCCTTCTCTGTGCAGATACTGTCAATGTCATCGAGGTAGCATTGAAGAGAGGTTAACTGACCTAGACTACTGAATAGGACACTAGCAGGTCAGTAACACAAAGAAGGAAAATAAAGGAACAATTGGTTCACTCCAGGGGATTTGCAGGTAGAGAAACAAGGGAAGGCAACTGCAGGGCTTATAGAACTCCTTGACAGATGATCCAGAAGAGCTTCTAATGCTTCATACATGGCTGATGAGCACAGGACTTGATTCTTCTGGAATCAAGAGAGAAAGAGAAAATATCCAGATACAAGTGAATTGATGAAGACAGGAGACTCAGACTCAAACTGAGTAAATGATAGAAGATAGATTCCTTTCTTGCACTGTGTGTGAAACACAACTTTTATAGTCTGGGCACACTCAAGACTTTAAATAAACATAAAGAAGATAGCATCTGACATGAATCCAGTGACTGAATCACAATACAGAGTGTCCAGTACATAGCATTCAGTACACTACACATAAAATAGAAGTCAATCAGGTAGACAGACCGGATTGAAAAGAAATGGATACAAAGAATCAGATATGTATGAGTAGGGCAGACTGAAACCAGATGGGACACAGATTGATACAGATTAGTGAAAGTCAAATAGACATAGAATGACTGGATATGCACCTAAGGAGCAATGACTCCTTACAGCATAATAAGGTGATGGAATGTCTGTCAAAAGATCCCAGATTGAAATGGATCAGACCAGATTGAAGGCAGATCAGATTGAATTATGAAGTTGAAAACTAGAATGAGTGAAGATGAAGTGATGAGGATTGAAATAGAAGATTGATAATGATGAAAGCAGCACTAGCTAGTTGTGAGTTGACCCTCCACATGGATGAAATGCAAATGTCAGATATGAAGTGAGATGAGAATTTAAAGTGATAGGATTGGAATAGAGAAGTCAAAGATAAGGAATGAAGTGAGATGATCTTGGATCAGAGCCGTCAAAATATGTTGAATGCAAGAATGACATCTGATGTGGTCAGATCACAGTTGAGCAATCAGACTGACAGCAGATTGATTGTTACAAATGTTGGATGTGGTGAAGCTGTCAGTGATCAGTTGCTAGAACAAGAGAAAAAATTTGGGGGTCAGATGTGCCTGGAGCTTCCTTGAAGCTCATCTGAATGCCCCTCATGGTGAGCTCCAGATGAAGAGAGGTTGACCAACCTAGACTGCTATAGATCTTCAGATAGAAAACTAGCAGGTCAGTAATACAAAGAAAGAAAATGAAGGAACAATTGGTTCATTCCAGGGGAATTGCAGGTAGAGAAACAAGGGAAGGCAACTGCAGGGCTTACAGGACACCTTGATAGAAAATCTAGAAGAGCTCCTGAATACCTCAGACATGGCTAACTGGCAACAGGACTTGATTCTTCTAGGATCAATAGAGAAAGAGAAGAGATCCAGATATGACTGGATTGATGAGGACAGAAGACTTAGACTCTGAGTGAGTGAATGATAGATAATAGATTGATGTGTGCAAAACACAACTTTTATAGTCTAGGCACACCTGAGACTCTAAATACATGTAAAGAGCACAACTGGATTGAAAACTGGATTGTCAGGTCAACCTATCCAGTGACCAGATCAATGGAATCAGATTGACCAGATGTACAAACTAAAGTGTCCAGTGTAGTAAAATAAAGGTTTGACTTACCAACAGGTAATAGACAAGGACAAATTGGGCCAGATATAACAGATATGAGAACAGGGAACTACCGTACCCTATAGGGCTGCCCAGAAGTGGCAAAAATGACTGAGGGAGTGCACAGGATGAAGGGAAAACTAAATACCTATGGGCAGAGGCATGTTCACAGATAATCTCTGACTTACTCCAACCAGAATAAGTCAGTTTCTGTAGTTATCTGTCAAGATGAAATGAGAAAATAGTCAGACAATGTATTGAAGGGAACAGAGATGTCAAAAGGATGTAATGGATGTCAAAACATATGCACATGTGTAAGGGACAGTACCTGACTGGCCTGATGAGTATCAGTTAGGTCTGAGGTAAACTCATCAACTCAATGTTGGAGCTATCTCCTCTGTATTGAAGTTCATTCCAGAGTGCTGGAGGAGTTCAGAGAAAGGTCAGAAATCATGGTATTTTGACAGTTTTCCCCATAGAAAGGTGATCTTCAAGGATGCACTGCTTTAAAAACCTTGGTAAGAATTTGATATAAAAACCAGCTGTGATGGCATCAACTGTGAATTGTATGTTGAGAGTCACATAATCAGGGTCACAACCTAAGATGGAGATGAGATAGTCCAAGCAAGTTTAAAAGAATGTTAAATACAAAGTGGAAGATCAATGATTTCCTGATGATATTAGAAATTATTTGGATATCCTAAACAGGATTACTGGCCTTGCAAAAACTAATCAAATACATAGTGTGTCAAACATTAATAGGGAAACACTTGAGTAGGTAGCCTTTACAAGACTTTAAAAGCTCAAAAAGCTCATTTTTTCAAAGTCTGGATATAGTAGAGTAGTCTACAACAGTAGAAGCAAGCAGAGTAAGCAGCATCAAGCATAGAGAGAATGATATTCTTTTGGTTGGTAAAGATAGAATATATGATAGAGTGATTACAAGTAGAGAGGAGGGTGAATATATTTAAACTCACACGCTGTTATTGATCCATGAACCATTACATAGCCAGGGGCTTGTATTACATTCAGTCCCACCAATGCTAAATGAGATTACCATGGTTACAGCCAGTACACTACATACACTCTAAGTGTATGTGGCAAGCATTGCAATAGTTTTTGGAGTTACTGTATATAAACACCACAATCTGACCTCTATTTCCCAAGCCAGACTTACCTTGTATTCACTGCATACTTGCTTTGACAAGGCACTCAGGTCAAGCCCACCTCTTATCCCTCTTATTCCTTAACTCCCTGAGATGTTATTGTGCTTTTGAGACAATACTGTGTGATATCAAATCTTGAAGCTCGAACATAATAGCTATCCTTGCTAAATGTTAGAACATATGTTCAGCTTGTACCCCTTGAACCTTTGGTTTATGAATCTATTGTCAATGCCCATAGATCTCCTTGACCCTAGTCTTTATCAAGGTCTATGCTTATCCCTACCCAGGCTAAGTGTAACAGTAATCAAGTGAGAAAAGTAGCAAGGCTAAAGTTTGAACCCAGGATTTCTTGAATATTTTCTAGTAGCTCTATTTCTGAGCTACAAGACCAATATTGATGAACATGGCATGAAAAATGTACTGGCAGAGATTGTATTATATCTGTTACAACTCTACACCTCTGAAACTCAACTTCACTCATCCCCTCAGTGATATCTTATCAATTATGCACCTTCACTACTCTGAACCTCTGTACATATCTTTATGTTACTTTCTTGTTCTGTATTTAGTTCAGTCTCACCTTGTACCCACCTCTGATTCTATGCAGCACAGCTCTGGCAAACTATGCATCCAGTGCACTGCTTCAGTTATGACTGCTTCAAACTCTGGCTTACTGATTAGCTTAGTGATCAGCTACATACATCCTTACTCATTTGCTTTCTGTATAGTATACATATATAGTCTATGAATCTACTGTACATACATTTAGTCATAATATTGAATTGAGCACTTGATGTACTCTCTCCTTGAAATAGCTTGATGCTCAACTCTCCATTATACTTCAGTGGATATCTTCACTCTACTCTGAGTCTAGATGACTTAACTCTGATCCTCTGACCCTCTGATCAAATATGGAACCACCAACCAGAACTTGAAACAAGAGCACACCACATAATGTAAAACTTGAGCCTCACAACTCTGTTGGAGATGCAGAACATCAACTTGACCATCTAATAATAATGGACTCTTAATAAATCAACAAATATGGAGTTGAATTCAATTGAATTGCCTTGCAACTTTGAGAGTACAGAGATGGTGCCTCCTGATACTGTTTCTACAATGGCCTTTTCAACCACAACAAAATGAAGTTGTTGAAACAACTCAGAACCACTAAAGGCTCTGGTTCGCTCAATAGACAATGAGAGGGGAAAGAGAAGAATGAGTCGATGACTTTGATGCTGAGGAAACACCAAGAGGACAAGACTGTCCTTTGGTGGATTTTATTCAAGCCTTTATATACTACATGTGTGTTTGTATCTATGGTGTGCCAATCTAAGATGTCCATGATGTCTGTGCATGTATCTAATATATTAGAGATCACATGGAAGCTTGCTGCAGCCTTGTACATGCCTAATGTGCAAGGCTGTGGAAGAATGAAAAATCATATATGAATAGGTTTAAGGGTGTGATGAAGGGTATGGGTAATGGGTAATACATAGAATGCTCTAGGGCAGTCTAGAATGGATATGATGTCATACCTTATTCATGGGTAGGGTTGTGGGGTCATACATAGAGTTTGTGTGTCATAGAGTCTAGGTTTGCATGTAGAGTTTCTAGGGTAATTGTACTGCATGGAAGTGATGTAGGGTGTTCATATACCATAGATTAGATGATTTTAACAGTTGTTCATGTTAGGAAGCCTGCTATCCTCTCCATGCTCTACCTCCTTGCCCATGACATTGATGCTTGCTAGTGGAAGTGCAAGTCTGAGATTGATTGCAAGGCAAAGCCCTCTGTCCTATCATTGTTCTCTGCCAAGTCCTTTACATCCACCTCTGACTCTGCTCCTGTCATCTCTGCTCCTGTTTCTTTGCTCTTTCCCTTGATGAATCTGACCTCTCTAACAGCTTCTTTGAATCTGATAATGAAGCTATTGTAGTCTTCTCCATACCTCCAAAAGCTAAACTGGAGGTCCCCACCTTGGAGGTGCACAAATAGTGTAGCTCTGGCACCTTCACACTCAGAGGATTGGAATTGCCTCTGCCAGTGCATGTTACAATCATCTAATATATGATATATGAACACCCTACATCGCTTACATTCAGTACAATTACCCTAGAAACTCTACATGCAAACCTAGACTGTATGACACACAAACTCTATGCATGACCCCACAACCCTACCCATGCATAAGGTATGACATCACATGCATTCTAGACTGCTCCAGACCATTCTATACATTACCCATTACCCATACCTTTTACTACACCCTTAGACCTATTCATATATGATCATCCATTCTTCCACACCCTTGCACATCAGGCATGTACAAGGCTGTACCAAGCTTCCATTTGATCTCTACTATATTAAATACACGCACATACATCATGGGCATCTTAGATTAGTACACCATAGATACAACCATCCATGTAGTATATAAAGGCTTGAATAAAATCCACCAAAGGACAGTCTTGTCCTCTTGGTGTTTCCTCAGCATCAAAGTCGTCGACTCATTCTCTCCTTTCCTCTCTAATTGTCTATTGAGCGACCTAGAGCCTTAAGTGGTTCTGAGTTGTTTCAGTGCACTACAGAGTTTTTTTTTTTAATGCATTCACTCTCTGCTCACATCCCACTACACTTCTTACTATGTGTTACAACACTGCCCCATATACTCTGACACTGGTAATTACTCTAATAACACTTTTATGCTCTTCACTGGATAAATTTTCTTTGATTCTTTGAACATCAGTGACTTTCTTGCTTCAATCCATTGATTGACAGAGTTATCAGCAGTACCTACATTCAGATCACTTGTATATCCCTGCAAGCATCCTGATCTTATCTCTGCGGCCTCTGAACCTCATTCTCTAGCTGACTCTGTGCCATTCCACCTTTGATTCACTGTGTCCACTACCTCACTTCTCTTCTACTTGCTTCATGTGGGTAAATCTGGCTAATAGTTAAGCAAGAATAAGTGATGCACATTTGAAATAGCATGAAGTGAAAAAAAAAGGTCTAGATAAAGAAAAATAAGTTATATTACTCACAGAAATTCATACAGTGTGTTGAGAACAGTACAGTACTTTGAAGGAAATATCTAAAAAGGGTAAAGTGCATGTTTGGAGTGATAAACACACAGAACACATGAAAGAACTCTGGTGTTTCCATGGAGTTGTACTGGAGTTGTACTGGAGTTACACATTGACACCAGCCACCCAGCAGATACATAATTCTGCATGTCAAAATACACTGAGCAACAAAACCATCCCAATGTTTGACACATATTGATTGTTGAGTCAATATCTGGAGATCCATTGATCCTCAACCATTTAACCCAGTTAACATTGAAAATCCCTAATTGAGTCTTTCCAAACATATGTACATCAAATTTTTAATATCAAATATATTAGAAGATATGGTTAAATTAATTACAGGTACTCATTGGAATAGTTTTGTTGCTGACTTCTGAAAATATAAAAATTCAACATTCCAGTTGAATGTTACATAAGCAATAAATTATATGATTTAGAAGAAGTTCAACATCACTCAAACAAATGCAAACATAACTTTTTTCTTCACATTCACTATCATGAAATCTCTCTCTGTTGATCAAATCAACCAAATTATAAAATGGGTCAATCTACTCATTAAATCTCTGATTCTACTAACTTTAGTAGAGGCCAGTGAGTGCACATACCCTCAGTACTAAGAATGACTGGCATGGAGGGTAATGAATGTAGGCAGAGAAAAGCTCCAGAAAGGAAAGGAAATGAGCAATTATCCTTACAGATTGCCAGAAATGTGAGAGAAGAAACCAAAGATGTTCTATCAGGTTGAGGTCTGGAGACTGAGTTGGCCATACCATAACCTCATATCCATGGTCAACAAACCACTCCTTGTCCCTCCTGCTGGTATGTTTGGAGTCGTTATCTTGTTGAAAGACAATGTCATCTGGGAAAAACTTATAATATTGGAGTTTTTGTTGAAACTCATCCTTCAAAATCTGCACATAGAGTTCAGCATCAATCTTACCATCAATCTTGCAAGCAATTTCAACTCCTTCCCAAGTCATATAATCCCATATCATCAATGATCCACTCTCAAACTTCACTTTTTTCTGCATCAATATATCACTTAACTCCTCTCCTGCCTTTTTCCATGCCCATCTCTTTCCATCTGATCCAATGCAATTAATTTTGATCTCATCTAACCATATAACTCACTTCCAGTGCTCTATAGGCCAGTGCTGATGACTCAAAGCAAAGTCTAATCTTGCTTGCCTGTGATGCTTAGAGAGAAAAGGACATTCCTTCTTCACCACAGCCTTTATTCCTGCTTTCCTGAGGTGATGGTAGATATTTTGAGAGATTGGATGGTTCTCAATATTCTAAAGGGTTCAAGTCATCTGAACAGCATTTTTAGCTTTTCCAGTTCCAATAAGTCAAATAGCATGTTGCATATTAGTGGAAGAAATGATGGAAGGGTGGCCTTCAGATGACTTTGGTAGGTTAGAACAATGATTTTCAGATATTCTCTGGATGGTATACTTGGGCCTCCTCAGCCACCCTTTTTATGATCTCTTACACTGCCCTCCATGCCTTCTCCTCCATCTTTTGGCATATCTCCTTCTCTGCCTTTTAGTGTACCTCCTTTCCTTTATTCACCACCTTCACTCAGTGGCCTTCATCTTCCACAGTGCATTGTTGTTGTCTTTACACTCCACAAGATGCACATTAGTCCAAGACTTGATGTTGTTGATATTAGCCATGGTAGTGTTATGAGATCAAGCCATGTTTCAATTTCACCAAAGACTTTATATCCTTTTTTGAGCTCTGAAGCTGACCAATTCCATATTGTCCTAATGACTTTCAGGGATTGAGATCTAAGAGGAGAATATTGGCATATCCATGACAAATCTGTACCCCAAAACTTAACTCCACTCATCTCTCTGGTGATATCTCACCAATTATTACTCTGAACATACATATGTATCTTTATGTTAATTCTTTGTTCTGTATTTAATTTAGTCTCACCTTATACCTTTCTCTGATTCTGTGCAGCACAGCCCTGGTAGACTGTCAATATTTGCTACAAATGAAGCATATATAGTATACTGGATGTATCTGTGGGAATCTTGCTTAGCATTGTGAAGTCCAAATATAGTATACACCCTCAGCTACCAAAAGATACATTGATTATGTGATTTGGCCAAGAGAGGCTGGAGATATGGCCTTTAAAAAACAGCAATACCATTGCAACACTTTTCACTTTTGAAATTAAAAAGATATTTGAGACATTTTAGTACTTGGTATAGTCACCATTTGCCCTAAGCACTTTCTGAACCTTCTTAAGCATGCTTTTAATCAACTTCTGATGCTTCTCAGCTAAAATTGCCTTCTACTCCACTTAACTCCTCTTCCTCAACTCCTCTATAGCTTTAACAGGATGTTCATATCTTGCAAGCCTTCTCTTAAAACATACCCAGGCATGTTCAATAGGGTTAATGTCTAAAGGCTATGAAAGCCACACCATGGTCTTGAATTCCTGCTCTTTCAGCCATTTCTTGACCTTGTTTCACATATGATTGAAGTCATTTTCATGCTAAAAGATGGTGTCAGATGGTGTCAGAGTCAGACAGATGAACTCTGATATAACTCCTGATCTCCAGAACTATCAGTGGAATCTTGGCTTCACCTTATTTGCTGTGCCTCTGTCCAAGTCTCAGTGTGTGGTCCTATATTTATGGAGGAACAAAGTTGACTCAGAGTAACTTGGAGGAGAGTTGGAGAATTGGAGAATTACTGTTGGGCTACAATAGAAGTCTGGTGTGAAGCTTGATATCAGAGTATGTCTAGTAGCTATATTTAATATCACAACTGAAGTCATTACAGAGTGTTTATACACCAAATATACTATGAAGGAAGCAGATGAGTGAATATGTATGTAGCTGATTGATAAGATAGAGTTTGGAGGAAACATAACCAGAGCAGTGCACCATATGTCCAGTTCACTGGAGCTGTGCTGCATAGGATTGAAGGAAGGTACAGAGCATGAGAACTAACTAAATAGAAAACAAAAATGTAATATAAGATATGTATATGTACAGAGGTTTAGAGAGACAGAGATGCAACTCCTAAAGGCTGTTAGAACAAAATGGGGTTGGATAGCTTCAAAGTTTGAAAAAGAATATAAAGTCTGGGATGGTGTTGGAACCTGACTTGATCTGATGCTTATCTTGCAGAGTGCAAGGATGACAATAATGTAACATAAAATGTTAAGGCCACTGAGCAGAGAAGGTGGAAAAGGGCAAAAAAAGAGGAGGAGGCACACTGAAAGGCTGAAGATGAGGCATTGAGAAAGGTGACCAAGGAGGCCTGAAAACTGGTGAGTACACATTAATCAGTGTGAAGGTGTGCTAATGGAGGTCAGGTGGAGCAGATGAGAGCAGGGCCTAGCTTCAGAAAGGAAAAGGCATGAAAGGTAGTCCTTGCAGACTATCAGAGATTTGAGGAGTGTGATCTCAACCATGAGCTTGAAACCAGGAAGTTTACATCATGCATGCCATACCAAGATGCCAAGGTAAATGTAAGCAGACTGGGAAGGAGAGGGTGAAGCAGAAACAAAGGTGAAAAGCAGAGAGGTTAGAGCAACTGCAAAAGAAAACATGGATGGAGGAGAAAGTGGAGGCATCAGAGAAGAAGTTGGGGGAAAGTGAGGTTGCAGCAGCAATACAAAGGCTTGAGAAGCTCATCAAGGGGTTGCACAGATGCCTCAATGTGCAAAACTACTATTTGAGATGGCTTGTTGAGCTAAAAATGTAGGTGTACAGGAAGGATGGGTCTGAATCAGAGTTGGATTTGAAGAGAAAGATGGGTGTAGTAGAAGAGGTGGCAGAGTTGGAGCAGGAGATTGAAGAGGCAGAGGCCAGATCATCAGAGAAAGCAGAGTTGCTGGCAGTTGTAAATAGAACAATGCAAATGTACATGACATGTTCTTAGAGGTAGTGGATTAATAGACAGAAATCAGGGTGATCTAAAGTGACAAGGAGGGTTGCTATTTCCCTCTTTGAGTTAACATTCCAGTGTCAATGGTGATAGAAAAGGTAAAGGATGGGAATTGCCAGAGTCAGAGTGTGAAAGTACTGGAGGTATTGAAGGGCTGGTTCTAAGGTAATAGCCCTGCAAACAAACCGAGGAATTACTCAACCTCAGATGCACAGCAACTGATACAAATGAAAAGAAGAGGATACAGTTGAAAAGCAGACCATAGGTCCAAGGGCTGTAGAAGAGTGCTCCAGGGGCTCATTGCAACCAGAATGTCAAAGGCAAGCAGAGCAGATCAGAATGAAATCAGAGGAGAGTGGAGGAGAGGGGAAAGAAAACACCATGAGTGCATCAGAGGTGGCATACAATGCTGGAGTCAGCCAAAGAAGGCTGTATAGTTGAGCTCAGGGTATCAACATGGATGTTCTGGTGATCTGGATGAAGATACTACTCTATACCCAATCAATTAACAGATTGTAGTTGGATGAGCTAGTGGTGTCCTGTGGATCAAGGAAATTTTCATTCAGCAGAGTGGCATAAATATCATTGGAGGAATAACACCAGTTGCGATGGAAATGGAGGTAGGTTAAGGGGAAAGAAGGAAGTGGATGTGTTGAATGGATCTCCTTAGTCCACTAGCAGAGGTAGGCAACTTTCTCTGAGTGCAGAGGTGCTGAAGTTATACTATTTGTGTGCCTCTGAGGTAGATGCCTCTAGTTTGATTTCTGAAGGTATGGAGGGCTTTGTCAGCTTAATTATTAGACTCAATGAAGTCATCAGAGAGGCTGAAATTGTTGAGGTATGGAGTGGAGATGAAGGGGATGGGAGCAAAGGTGACAAGATTAGTGTTGGAGATGAATATAGAGGACATGAAGAATAATAAAGGGAAAGAAGGCTTCACCTTGTGATTGGTTTTAGAATGATGCTTCCAGTGGAAAGCATTGATATTGTAGGCAAGGAGGTAGAGTTTGAAGAGAGCAGCAGGTTTTTCAATGTCTATGACTTCTTTGATGTGGCCCAGAAGGCCTTGATAGAAATAGGACTGGAGGGCATAGCCTCAGAGTTGTGAGGCAATCATTTAAACTTAACTACATATTTGTTAATGTGTTGAGATTCCATCATTGTCAAGTAGTGGAGCTGATGCTCCATATCTCTGATGGGGTCATGGGGTTTGAAATTGGTCTGAAGCTCCAGAATAAGCTCTTTGTAGCTATCCATTCAGATTGGATGAAGTTCAGGAGTTTCCATCAGGAGGAGGTCAGGTTTGAACCAATTCAATGCCATTCCTATAAGATAAGATGGCACATATGTAAATCTTACACAGTCAGAACAAAAAGCTTTAGAACAATTCTGAAACTGGAGTTCACATTATGTCAAGAAAGTCTGGAGTTTGCATCAGTTGGATCCATCAAACTGATCTGATTCTTGAATCTTTGTGGGATCAAAGCAAGGAAAGGAGCAACAAGTATAGTGATTAAGTGCATGAATGGCATGTGCCAAGGTGCTCGTTGCATCTTGAGGGACAGACTTGTCAGAGTCAGGATAGTCATTGAAGAAGGCAGAGTTGCCTTTGAAGGGAGTATCTCCTGGCTGTTCCAGAGCCCTGGAGCAATGACTATGGATGAAAGATGCATGAGAGAAGTGTCTAGATACTGCCGAGTACATCCTTGGAGTTGGCAGAGTTGGCATAATGCATGCTTGAAAGGCAGACAGAGGGACATGCCATGCAGAGAAACATTAACAGGTTCTAAGATTTAATGGCAGTTGGTGAAGACACTAAGGGAGTCTTAACAGGAGGAGTAAGGGGAGGTTGTACCATGGGCATAAGAGAATTGGGAATAAGTGATAAAAATAGACATAAGTATAGAGATGGAAAGACTTGAATAGGAGGAGTTGTGATATATATACCATCAGAATCAGATGAACAAACTCTGGTATAACTCCAGATCTCCAAAGCTATCAGTGTAATCTTGGCTTCACCTTATGTTCTGTGCCTCTGTCCAAGTCTCAGTGTGTAGTCCTGTATTTGCAGAGGGGCAGAGTTGAGTCAGAGTGACTTAGAGAAGAGTTGTAGAATTGGAGGATTATCATTGGGCTACAATTTGAATCTAGTGTCAAGTTTGATATCAGAGTACATCTAGTAGCTCTATTTGATATCATGACTGAAGTTGTTACAGAGAGGTCATACACTATGTATACAATGGAGGAAGCAGATGAGTAACTATGTACATAGCTGATTGGTAAGACAGAGTTTGAAGAAAACATAACCAGAGCAGTGCACCAGATGCACAATTCACTGAAGCTGTGCTGCACAGGATTGAAGGATGGTACAGAGCATGAGAACTAACTGAATAGGAAACAAAGAGATAACATAAGATATGTACAGAGGTCTAGAGAGACAGAGATGCATAATTGGTGCTAACACACTGGAGATAGAAGTAAAGTTGATTCAAGAGGGACTGGAGTTGTCATGAATATGACAGATGAATTAAGATCATAATGCTCAAAGGTATTCATGAAATCATCCTTCAAATTTTGAAGATAAAGGCCTTGATCTATTATACTATCAATCTTAGCACCATGGCCAACTCCCTGACAAGACATACAGCCCCACAACATTGAGAAGTCTTCTCCATACTTGAGAGTTTCATTCATCAACCTGTCACTAAGCCTTTTTTCTGCCTCATTTCATCCTCACTTGTGTCCATCTGATCCGATATGATTTTGGTCTCATCTGACCATCTGACCTTCTTTCAGTTCTCTAGAGTCCAGTCCTTACATGCATAAGCAATGTCCAAGCAAGCTTTAAAATGCTTAGCAGAGAGAAAAGGGTGTTTGTTCTTTATCACAGCCATCATACCAGACTTTTTCAAGTGTCTACAGACTGTATTTGCAGAGAGGGATTGGTAAACGATATTAGAAATGGTATGGGTGACCTAAATAGCATTATTGGCCTGGTTCAAGGTAATCAAATGGATAGCATGTTAAATATTGGCAGAGGAAAGCTGAATAGGCAACCTTCAAGAGACTTCTCAAGCTTGAAGCACTTTTCTCACAAATGCTGAATATAGTAGAGTGGTTGACACTAGTAGAAGGATGAATAGAGCAAGCAGAGTAACCAGCTTCAAGCATAGAAAGGATGATATTCTTCTAAGTGGTGGAGAAAGAATGCATGTTAACAGTGATTGCAAACAAAGAGGCATATAGATATATTTAAACTCAGACATAATTACTATATGTTTATATGATCAAACAAATCCAACATTTAATGGAGATCATATGTGTTAGAACAAAAGTGAAAAAAGTGTTGCAATGGTATTGCTGTTTTGTAATGGCCATATCTTCAGCCTCTCTTGGCCAAATCATATTATATATAGACTGTTTGGTAGCTGATAATGTATACTGCAATCATTCTTCCCAATGCCAAGTGAGATTTCCATGGGTACATCCAGTATACTACACACACTCTATTTGTAGCAAACATTGCAACAGTTTTTGGAGTCACTCTATAGTCTATGAATCTGCTGTACATATCTTCAGTTGTAATATCATATTGAGCACTTGACATAATCTTCCTTTTATATAGCTAGATGCTTAACTCTCTGTTATACTCTAATGAATATCTTCACTCTACTTCAAGTCTAGATAACTCAACTCTGACTCTACTAAATATGGGGCCACTCATTGGAACTTGAAGCAAGGGTAAATCACATAAGGTAGAGCCAAGGTTCCACAACCCCACTCTAGAGTTCTGGAATTGTAAAGGTGTTTGTAAACCTGAATCTGATAGATTGGCCCTATTGTATCTCATGCTGGATTACAACACCAACCTAAGAACTTAGGATAGACAGTGACAGAGCACCATCTGATATTTTCTTTCTTTAAATGCATGTTTAGCACACAGTTTCAAGGTATATCACCTCAGTCTTCAAATATGCTGTTATGTCTCTCTGCATCATCTGTTTCTGAAGCTGAGCAGGCACCTACAGTGAGCTCAAAAACCCTTTCCATGTTTGCCTTATTTGCAGTGTGTGATGCACACCACCTACCCCTGTGGGAATTCCACTTAGCCTTGGTGGAGTTATAAATAGAGCATGCTCCTGGCTATCAGATTGGGCTTTGAGTCATGTGATATAATTGACATGGTGCAGAGATATGGTTATTTTAAAACAGTGATGTCATGGAAAGGGTTTTTGAGCTTTTTCATTTACAAGGGTATTTGGGTATTATTAGTAATTGGTATAACCTCCTTTTGCTTTGAGCACTGCTTAAATCCTTCTAGGCATGCTCTCAATTAGTTTTTGACACTCCTCAACTGATATTCCCTCCCACTCCTCTTCAACTCTTGCCCACAATTCATGAATCCCACTAGGAGGATTTTCATGCTCTGCAAGCCTTTTTTTGGGATAACCTCAGAGGTGTTAAATAGGGTTTAGGTCAGGAGACTGTGCAGGCCAGATCATGGTTCTAAATTCCTGTTCCTCTAACCACTCCCTGACTCTTTTACAGGTATGCTTGGAATCATTACCCTGCTGAAAGATGATGTCAGAAGGATTAAGAGCATAATACTCCAGTATTTGCTGAAGTTCATCCTTCAAAATCTGAAGGTAAAGGTCCCCATCCATCCTACCATCAATCTTGGTGGCAAGTCCCACCCCCTCTCAAGTCATACAGCCCCATATTATTAAGGAACCACCACCAAACTTGACAGTTCCTTACACCAGCCTATCACTAAGCCTCTCTCCTGCCTTTTTCCATGCCCATTTGTGCCCATCTGACCCTAGACAATTGATTTTGGTCTCATCTGACCATATTACCATCTTCCAGTCCTCCAGAGTCCAATCCTTGTAAGCATAAGCAAAGTCCAAACAAGCCTTGTAATGTCTAGCAGAGAGAATAGAAAGTTTGAACTTGATCACAGCCTTCATACCAGATTTTTTCAAGTGAAGATAGACTGTACTTGCAGAGAGGGGTTGGTTGATAATGTTGGTAAGGGATTTGGTCACTTGAACAGCATTTTCAGCTTTGCCAGAGGTGATAAGGTGTTGGGCATGGTGAATATTGGTAGGGAAAAGCTTGCAAGGGTGGCCTCCCACAGCTTTGAGAAGGTTAGAATAACTCTTGGAGCAAAGTTTGGATATAGTAGAAGAGCTGACACCAGTTTGCTTGGCAATGGCATCACCAGATTGGCCAGCATTAAGCAGAGAAAGGATAGAATTTTGTTGAGTAAGGGAAAGGGATCTAACCATGATGGTGGTTGAAAACTAAGAGGTGTGTGAACTTTTTTAAACTCAGACATACTATTTCCATGTATGTCTTTGTTTGTACAAGCAAATACAGCCAAATATTCTACTACATAACCATGATTCTGGTTACCAATTCAAAAGCTCTAAAACCCTTTCCATGACATCATTGTTTTAAAATGGCCATATATTCACATCATGTTAATTCTATCACATAACTCAGAGACCAATCTGATAGCCAGCAGTATGCACCATTTATAACTCCACCAAAGCTAATTGAAATTCCCATGGAAATAGGTGGTCTATATCACACACTGCAAATAAGGCAAACGTGAAAAAGGTTTTTGAGCTCACTATACAATATAGAGATTGCCAGCCTCACACTGAACACAAAATAGAACACATTAATAACTAGGCAAGCTAGATAAGGCACTATATAGCACATACCAACAAAGGCTAGTAGTGATCTAGAATAGTGGACAAGGGGTTGTGACTGAAAATGCCACAAGAACTTATCTGAAGTTCTTGGGCTGTCTATTGGATGGCTTATATAGTACAAGTAATGTATGATCTTTTTTGTATCCTGTCATTCATGTATAGTAACTGTAAAAGGTCATAGAATGTCATAGAATATTCAAGAACTCCTAATCTGTCAGCTTGCTCTAGGGCCAGCCAATAGAAGCTGCTGAGTCATCAATAGAAGCTCCTCAAGTTGTCATAAGAAGTCATAATGAGTCATAACACAAGAACAATCCAAAAGATCATGGAGTGTCACAAAAGCATGATAAGTCAGACTTCATAGAAGATCTCAGAACCTTTTGAAATGAGTATATGATTGGTCAAGTGCCAGTCCATATGACTTATCATATAATAGACCATGTAACTGACCATGTGACTAACCATGTAATTAGATCATGTGACCTTTGGTCACATGTCCCTCATTGAAAGCAAATGAAAGAAGGGAAGAAAAGAGTGTATTGTAAGAAGTAGATAAATAAAAGAAATGGTATTAACTAGTTAATAATGCCATTGGGATTCATTATTTTCTTACACTATCTCACACTTGAATGATAATGAGAGTCATGTGTCACATGAACTTCTATCAATGATCCACTAGCTTCTATTGGCTGGCTCTAAAATGGCTAACTGATTGTATTTCAAATGTAGCACTTCTATTGGCCAGCTCTAGAGCAAGCTGACAGATCAGAAGTTTCTGAATGTTCTATAACATTCTATAACCTTCTATGGTTACCATACATGGATGATATAATACAAACATGATCACACATGATCTGTACTATATCAATCTGTCAATAGACAACTCAAGAATTTCAAATAAGTTCTTGTGGCATTCACATTATCTGTCATATCCCATTCTAAATCCAATCTTATACCTCTGAACTTCCCTTCAATACCTCCTATGTTACCTCCAACTCTGACACTCTGATCACTGTTCTCCTTCAAAGAAATCCATCCTATTTCTCATTGGACCTTCAATACCAGAATCCTTTCTCCCATCATACCTATTATAATTGGCCTGGATCTTATTTTCCTTTATGCTTGCTCCATTCCTCAGCTCTATGATCCATTCCATGTCATTCCTGTGTTATATTCCATTCTCTAGTCCTATGTACATTGCCCCTCAGCACCCTATGACCTCCAACCATTATTGTATCTTTACATATGATCTTCTCCATTCTCCATTCTGGATTCCAATCTGACCTTGTAATATATAAGTACTATAATCTTCTCATGTATTCCTCAGTTCAAATATTGTTGTTACATCAAGTTCTACTCCTCTAACTCCATCCAATCATGACAAAGTTTCCCTCTCTTCTATATTCTCTTCACTATGCTCCTTCTATCTCTGAAATGAGAATCTGACAGTAAGCAAGGGCATGACACATATATCCTGTGCCAAGTCCTCATCTCCACAACCCCTTATTTCCATTCCAATACACCTTCATCACCTTCACATGTCACTCTGCCTTATCTTCAGACCTCTGGTCCATCTGGCATTCTTTTGCCCTGAAATTGATCATTAATCCTCAGACCTCCATCAGACAAAGCCCCAGAGGAGTATGAAACATGACATTACCTCTTATCCATTACCCCAATTACACATCACCATGTACAAAACTTGTGCTGGCATACACTGTATAGTGCTTCATCCAGTTCCATGGGTCATGGAGATTTTTGTCTTCACTAGTATGTGTTGACATACACTACAGAGTGTTGGAACCAGCTCAACTAGCTGTAAACATTGTGCCTGTTATGACCACCTTGGGCAGAGGATAATCATAGCCCCTAAAAAGGGTCTAGGATGTTAAGGACGAAGGAGAGCAGGGCAAGCCCCTCTTTGAGAACAAAGTTACTAGAGTTCTGGGAGAACAAGACTTTCTGCTTGTTCTATCTCAATGATCTAACATCAAAGAGAAGACTCCCTTGGAGATCTAACATCTGGAGGTGAACAAGAGGTCCCCTTTAGAATTGTGTAGCCTCAAGAGCGCCACAAAGTCTCAAAGAGCAAGAGGTTCCTGATGAGGGACTAAGACAAGGACTAGAAATAAAGTCAAGACCCAAGGGTATTGAGATACATGAAGGGGAGGTCTAGCTTGGAGATATAAGTACAGGAGATATGAGTTTATATAGACTGGGTGAAATTGCTGACAAGGCAAATGGAATCACATAAAATTCGATGGAAGTCAGATGATGAGTCAGGGTATCATATTCAGGGATGAAAAGAAAAGAACATCCAGATTGGGACTTTAACACCCATGCATATGTAAGCAATAAGGAAAAAGGGGCCAATCATAACATTACTCCCTTAGTATGTCTAAGACAACAATGAAGGACTAAACATCAATGTAGCACCCACCTCCAGGCAAGCCAGTCATGTTGGCCATTCCTTCTGCAGTATACTCCTCATCTTCATCAGATGGCAGATGGCAGGGGAAGCAGATCTTCTAGGCTGAGAGACTGGAATAGGTTGCCCAAAGGTTTCTCATCTGGTACAAGTGGGACAAGTACCAGGGGTGTGTCCAATTCCTTGACATCTAGATGGTGAGCCTCTTGAGCTATGTGATGACAGATGTGAGCTTAATGAGGGAGGGGTTGGTTGGCATTGGCAAAAAGGGCAGCACATCTGAGTGTGTCCAGGGGCAAAGTTGTCGCAGATGGGACATTTGTAATCTGAACAGAAGATTCATTGGTGGCCCAGACAGTTGCACATATGGCAGGTTTTGTGAAAACAAGAATGGGATCAGGAAAAGGGGGTAGCTCCATCATTTCCAGTACAGTGGGCTTTGGCTCGCTTGACAGCAGCAAGTTCTGTGGGGGACAAGGGTTTGAAAGATGCAGAGGGGGTGCAAGGTTGTCTAGACTCAGCTAGGTCCTTGAGGTAATGATCTACATCAGCAAGGAACTCTTTCATCTCTAACTGATGCATTGTTGTAAGGAGCCATCACTCCTTAGGTTCATATCCAGTCATTCTACCTCTATTTGATTTTCACTAGGTCATTGTCAAGTCATCAAGCATCTGTGTCTATCCATGTCCATCTGGTTCTGGTCCACCCTACTTGTATGTGCCCATTTCCTTGTATTCATTTCTTTTCAATCTGGTCCATCTACTGGATGGATTCCTACTATATGTATAGTGTACTGGACACTATGTACCAGACACTCTGTATTGTGATCCAGTTACTGGATTCATGTCAGATGTTTCTTCTTTATGCTTATTTAGAGTCTTGGGTGTGCCCAGACTATAAAAGTTGTGTTTCACACACCTAATCAATCATCTATCACTCACTCAGAGTGGGAGTCTTCAGTCCTCATCAATCCAGTCATATCTGAATCTCTTCTCTTCTCTTTCTCTCTTGATCCTAGAAGAATCAAGTCCTGTGCTCATCAGCCATGTCTGAAGCATTAGAAGCTTTTCTAGATCGACTACCAAGGAGTCTTGTAAGCCCTGCAGTTGCATTCTCTTGATTCTCTGCCTGCAATTCCCCTGGGACAAACCAATTGTTCCTTCACTTTCTTTCTTTGTGTTACTGATCTGCTAGTTTTCTATCTGGAGACCTATAGCAGTCTAGGTTGGTCAACCTCTCTTTATCTGGAGCCCACCACAAGGGGCATTCAGACGAGCTTCAAGGGAGCTCCAGGCCCATCCGACCCCCAAAATTTTTCTCTCATCCTTGCAACTGATCACTGACAGCTTCAATACATCCAACTTTCACAACTGTCAATCTGCCATCAGTCTAACTGCTCAACTCCGGTCCAACCACACCACACATCATTCCTATCATCCAGTACTTTCTCCTCCGCATTACAGGCTCTTCATGCCTTTATTTCATGTACCTTTCCATCATCCATCATCAATTAACCTTTGCTCATCTGTTTCGACTACCATTTTCTACTTCAGTGCCTCACTTATAATCTATCTGCCCTCATCCAACCCAGTCCAGTATCCTTGATTTGGATCCAGTTTCATTATGTTCAACTCTTTTTGTCATGGATTGCCCATGTGTGGTACACCAACCACACCTTCATTCAATGGCCTACTCATTACACTTTTATGCTTTCTCAAAGATATCAATGATTACTGCACACAGAAAGGTCTCAGTGACTGACAGAGGATCAAGTGCACACTATACTACATGCCCCTTGACAAGGCAGAGCTTTGGGAGACTCTTCTCAAGGCGGATAGAGCTACACCAGATTGGTCAGCCTTCACAGCAGCACTTGTCCTGCTTTGCCCCAGTTGCAAATCTGGTAGTCATTATTTCAAAGATGACTTGCTGACCTTTGTAGATGCATCACAATCAAAACTGCTCTGAGTTCTCGACAACCTCAGATCATACCATCATCAATTCTTAAAGATGTCATCACCACTAATCTCACTTCACAGGATATTCCAGGCAGACTGCAAATGCCTCTTCAAGAGAGGGCTACCACTCGAGATTCATGACCTGGTCCATGACTGGTTGGCCATCGTCCAATCTGACATCCACCTGGATGGTTTGTATCCAGTAGCAGATACATTGGCTGCTGCTATGTTTATACTTTCTTTTCATGCACCTCGTCCTGAGCCTGTTGCAGCTTATTCATTACTCATTTCTATGCCATCATCGCAGGCACTCAGGCCTGCATCCATCTCATCCACCAATCCAGATCACATGGGTCCAGACTGCATTCATACTACCTCATCTATCTTGTCTGCTGCTCAGGATCTTGTAGATCCTGAGTTCATTCCTATTACTTCATTGCCATCTTGGCCATCAATTCTTCAATTTTCACTGAAGCTTCTTCTTTCAAATTGCTATCTCCTCCTTTACCCGACCATATTGCAGACCTTCCATTGATCCCATACGTCGATCTGGTCACCATTGCCTTCCACACTCACACACCATTGACTGCACCCCCACTTCCATCATACTCTACTGCCCCTTCATCACAGCTTTGTTCTCACTCACTGCCAGTTTGTCCTGACCTGCCACTGATTTCTTCTGTTCTGTCATCTGTTTCTTTTGATCTGCCCCCACTTCTGCCCACTTATGTCTCGGTTCTGCTGTTGAACTGAGCATCCATGTTCTTGTTCTGTTGTCCAGTCATTGTCAATGATGTTTCTGACCCTCCTCATCTGTATCAAGTTGTTTTCTCTTTTTCTTTTTCTTCCCTCCTGTGGCATGATGCCCAGGAGATCATCAATAAAACTCCCTTGCAGAATGGAAAGGACTTAGCAGTCCTTCCGTTTACTAGTGATCTGCTCACAGATCTGAATCCCCCCAACCAGATAGGGATTTAATCATTTCTTTTTGCAGTTTCTGGTCATGAAAATGGTCATTCAGTAGGCATAGAGGAAGAAAGATTTGACAAAAAAGACTTTTATCTACTGTTCAATAAAGCAATCAACATCATACCGCTCTCACCAATTCCCAATCCATCACTGTTTATCAAGATCCTATTCCATCATACTGACCATCTGCCACTCATTCGTCTCAATCAATAATACCATTGTACTCATTTCTACCCCAGATTTCATCTGGTGATCTCTGTTCCACCCTGGTTTTCAATCTGGTGACCTCTCTCATTTCAAAAAGAAAAACTGCATCCTTATGATACTAAAACATACACTACAGAAAAACAACCAAAATATGAAAATATGAAAATAAACATCTCTTACTATAGCGAATATCATCTCATTTCATTCTAAAGTCCTCCTCAATTCACATCCTAACTAGTTAATTTCTCTCTAATGCACACATCATCCAAAAGCACTCATTTGCCATTTCAATCTCGACTCAATCTGGTATGGACACTTACCATCCAGTTCACTTACCATCCAGTCCATCCATATAGGCATAGAAGTGAAAGTTGATCAATGAAGACAAGTCGAGTGGATGCTCACAATCTGGTATTGTTCAAACTCATTTTGGATCCATTTCATTACACTTTTACTTACATTTCATTCCCTCTCCTACTTAGGGACTGGATTGGATTCATACAGACATGGACGCAGATTCAAGAAATTATATACTCATACATGACTGAGTGACAGGAGGAAAGAGAAATCTATTCTATGCTAAAACCATCCTGAATCCTCTGCCAGCCATTGAATCTGCCACAGCTCCTTCACCTGCTCAGTGACATCAGCCCCCATCTCTGCTGCCTCTGCCTCAATATCCTTCCAATGTGACTGTGAGTTCAGCAGACACACCTCGAGATGCTTGGCCATGTAGGCCACCATCTCCCTCCAGCTGGCATGACCTGGTTTGACTGACCTGCTCAGTCTGGGTCCATCTTTCTCATTTTCCTCGTCCATGTCTTCGTTTTCATTCCAGACCAGCTTCAACTTCTTGTGCTTGGTTCATTCTGCTGGATCATTAGATCTAGATCATGCATAATCAATCCCTCACTTACCTAGTGCCTTGCCCTTCCTGTTCATGGGCACCACCATCTTCTCCTCCATTTCTGCCTTCCTCTTCCCCCGACCTGATGACTTTTCACATTTTGCCTGGAGCCTCTTGCACCGGGTGCACATCTGTCCTTCAGGTCTGGTGCAAACAGCACTGGATCATGCACAATGGAAGCATGGCATCACATGCTGCACTCCCTCCATCTTGTTGGTCATCCTCTTCTTCATCTTGGGGGACTCCCCTTTCTCCTCATTCTTGTTTGAAGTCAGCATTCATTTGTGCTACAGATGGTCAGTTCCATTTCAATCCACACAGACCTCTCACTCACCTTAGGTCATGGTATCACCACAAGCCATCCCACTTCCCCTTTAACCATCCTGTCTGTCTCCACTCACATCCTCATATCCATTCCCTTTTCTTCTGCCATTGCCATCGTCATGCCCATCGTTGCCATCGTCATCATCACTGTCACTGCCATTGCTTCCGCTTTCAGAGCAGGGACAGTTTCTGCTTCTTCTTCAGCCACCTTCATCTCAGTCACCCAATCTTCCTCAACCCATTTTTGCTCTGCCACCTCTGCCTTCCACCACTCTGCCAACAGACCCACCTCTTCCATGGTGGCAACTGTAGTGTTGCTGATGTGGGCCTTGGCCCTGTGTTCCTGCACCTCCCAGAGGCAAGTTTCAAGTTGTTTCTATGAATCATGTTAGTATGTGAAAAGACACAAAAATGCATCATGTTGCTCACCAACATGCCATGCCATTCCTTCACTCACATCTTCTGCTCCTCCTGCAGCTCCTCCTTGTCATCCAGCATTGCCTTCATGATGTCACAGACCTGCTCGTCAGCAGACCACAGTGCTTTGACCACTGCCTCCTTTGGACTGTCCGTCTTCTCAGCTCACATGAACACAAGGATGTTGGCAATGGTTGGAGTGGCCAACATGTTGGAGTTGTTGTTGTTGCAGTGGTGGTGGATGAAGAAGAAAGATGTTGAGGTGAGTCATGCCTGAGTGTGATGTGACTTGTCTCTTGTTCAAACTCCGCTCCTCACGATCACATGACTGACTTGGAACAGTCAGTTGCTAAAGTCCTCCTTGGATGTAAGGAGCTGTCACTCCTTAGGTCTATATCCGGTCATTCTACCTCTATTTGACTTTCACTAGGTCATTGTTGAGTCATCAAGCATCCATGTCTATCCGTGTCCATCTGGTTCCAGTCCAACCTACTTGTATGTGCCTGTTTCCTTGTATCCATTTCTTTTCAATCTGGTCCATCTACTGGATGGATTCCTACTATATGTATAGTGTACTGGACACTATGTACCAGATCCTCTGTATTGTGATCCAGTTACCGAATTCACGTCGGATGTTCCTTCTTTATGCTTATTTAGAGTCTTGGGTGTGCCCAGACTATAAAAGTTGTGTTTCACACACATCTAATCAATCATCTATCACTCACTCAGAGTGGGAGTCTTCAGTCCTCATCAATCCAGTCATATCTGAATCTCTTCTCTTCTCTTTCTCTCTTGATCCTAGAAGAATCAAGTCCTGTGCTTGTCAGCCATGTCTAAAGCATTAAAAGCTCTTCTAGATCGACTACCAAGGAGTCTTGTAAGCCCTGCAGTTGCATTCCCTTGATTCTCTACCTGCAATTCCCCTGGGACAAACCAATTGTTCCTTCACTTTCTTTCTTTGTGTTACTGACCTGCTAGTTTCCTATCTGGAGACCTATAGCAGTCTAGGTCAGTCAACCTCTATTCATCATCATCAATAGAAGTCCTTTTAGTTCATTGTGAACATTTCTGAGGCATTGACTGATATAAAAGGCAATCTGGTCAGTGATACCAGGAATGAGGAGGTTCTTGACCATGAGAGACAGGTGTTAGATCTGGAGGAAGCCCTGATAGAGAGTATACAATGGGGAGACAATGTCAAGGTGGGAACTGATAGCAGAGAAGAGGTGAAAGTTGACTAACCTCTCAGTCATTGGTCCAAGGTAGGCATCACTAAGAAGTTCCTGGCAAAGGTTGTGGGCAAATGAAGAGATGGTGACTGAAGTCACTGGATGACAGAGGATGGTGGCCATGGCCAGCATAATGACTGTGAGGATGAGGGTGATAACAGTGTCTCTGAACTGGGAACAGTGCCAAGTAGGCACATTGGCGCCAGAGATGATCTGGACAGGTTCACCATCAGGGAATGTGGTGGTAGTCCAGCTGGGGGTGGCTACAGTGGAAGAGGGTTCTACAGTGCTAGGAGGAACAGAAGAAGGGGATGAGATATTGAAAGAAGACGAGGACATGACTTTGTTTATTTTTGAGGATGGTTTTTGTTTCGAGTGGTGGTTTTTTCTGAGGGAGCATGAGAGGGAAAAGTGAAGGGATGGAGTTTTTTATATCTATCTAAGGTGGACTTGGAATGTTTCAAATTCCATTCTGGAATCCAGGAGTCTTCTTCAGCCAAATATCCTTTCCAACAGATCAGGAATGTGCATGAAGATGGTGCACCATGGTGTTTTAATATTTTCTCTATTTTGTACTCTTCCTCACCCTCTACAAGTTCTGGTGGAGGTCTTGGGAAGTTCTTGCTATGGACAGTATTTTCTCTATAAGGGAAAAGAAGGGAGGCATGAAACACAGGGTGTATCTTCCATGCCAGTGGAAGGTGGAGCTGGTATGTGATCAAGGATAGTACTTTCATAATTGTGAAGGGTTCTTCCCTTTTTGATGTGAATTTTGGGTCCATGATGGAGTGGTAGAGATTCTTGGCTTCTAGCCAAACTTTATCTCCTTTGGAGAACAGGGTGAAAGAGCATTTATTTCACGACACCATGACTTGATGTGCAAGTTCATGTGCTGCAAGGGCTTCATTCCTCATTGCAGACTGGGATTTCAGGTGGAGATCTATGGTGGGGAGTGTGGAGTCCAGGAGGACAGTGGGTAGGGCATGGGGTTTGTAGCCCAATATGAGGTAAAATGGCAACTTGCTGGTGACAGAGTGGGGGTGGTGATTGTGTGCAAACTCAGTGTGAGTAATCTGATCCAACCAGGAATCAGGGTTTATGCCACAGAAGATACAAAGATATGTTTCAACTTCCTGTTGACATGTTCAGTTTCACCATCTGACTGGGGATGATAGGCAGTGGACAGGGAAAGGTTGTAGTTCAAGAGACAACCCAGCTCTTTTGCAAAGGAGGAGCTGAACTGCAGTTCTTGGTCTGAGATAATTTTATCATAGATTCCAAAATGGAGGAAGACTTTGTGAAAAAAGAGGGTTGTGATGCCTTTGGCAGTGATGGTTTTCTTAGCGGGGCAGAGAATTACCCCCTTAGTAAGCCTGTGGTTGACCACAACCAACAGGAAATTGAAACTGGAGGAAGAGGGGAGATCTGTGACAAGATTGCATGAGATCTGTTGAAATGGCTGAGTACATGAGGATTTAATCAGCATTAATGGGGGAACAGTGGAATTGGTGTTCACCTTATTCTGTTGGCAAACTGCACAGCCCTCCATGTACTTCATTATGAATTGGGCTAGTTCAGGCCACCAAAATTCAGCAGAAACGAGCTGGCAGGTTTTCAAATATCTGGGGTGTCCAGCCATTTTGTGGTCATGGCAACAAGTGAGTACTTCATGATGGAGGTTATCTGTGGAAGGGATGTAGATTCATCCTTTATATGAGAGAACTCCATCAATATATGACCAATCAGAAAGTCAAGAATGGAAGGCAGGGGGTACTTCTCCTTGTAGTGCTTGGAGAGCTTGAAGGATGAGGGGGTCAGAGGATGAGGAGGTGAGTTTGCCTGCCAGTGAGGAGTTGATGAGGTTGATGAAGAGAGATTCAGGGAGCAGGGTTGTTCCTGCATTGTCTTCCTCATCAATGATGAGGTCAGGATGGCAGGAGAGAGCATCCAGGGCAGTGAGTTGGAAACCTGGGACATGGTTCATTTTTAGGTTGAAATATGTGAGGTCAAAAAGCCATCATGCTTGTCGATGATTCAGATTCTGAGGTTGGCGAAAGTACATTAGATTTTTATAATCTGTGAACACTTGAACAGGAAAGGGGGAGCCTGAAAGGTAATGTCTCCAGGCTTTCAGGGCTTGGATTATTGCCAGAAGTTCATGATCATAGATATTGTAGTTTCTCTTAGCTGGGGAGAATGATTGTGAGAGGTATGAGCAGGGGTGCCAGTCTCCATTGGTGTCCATTTGGAGTAGGATTGCTCTGGTGGCAACCTTCGATGCATCAGTCATGATGGTGAAGGGTCAGGATATGTCCGGGAGGTGGAGGACTGGTTTCAACAGAAAGAGGGCCTTCAGTCCCTCAAAAGACTTCTGACATGCGGGGGTCCAGTCCCAAGTCAGATTCTTCTTCATAAGATCTATCAAGGAACGGGCAATCATGAACTGCCTGTAGAAGTTGGCAAATCCAAGGAAGAAGCAGATGTCTTTGACTTTGGTTGGTGTGGGCCAGGCAGCAATCCCATCAAGTTTGACAGAGTCCATGGCAATCTGCCCTGGCTTGACAATTATTCCAAGATATTCCACTTCAAAGGCAGCAAAGGTGCACTTTTCAAGCTTCAAGTGCAGGTCGAGTTCTTGCATCCTTCACAGGACATGCTTAGTTTGTTCTTCATGGAGTTCTGGGTCTGGGGAGAAGATAAGGAGGTTGTCCATGTAGATAATGAGCAATCCTTCTGTGATCATGTCTCTAAACGAATCATTCATGAATCATTGGAACCTGGTGGGGGAGTTTGTGAGTCTGAAGAACATAATGAGGGGTTCAAACAGGCCTTTGTGCATAAAGGTGGCCTTTCATTGGTCACCATCTTTAACACTAACATTGTTATATCCCCATCAAATGTCAAACTTGGTGAAGACCTCTGCATCTTTCAATTTGTCAACAAGGTTGGAGACAAGGGGAAGGGGGTAGGCATCCTGAATGGTGTGTTCATTCAGGTAGCAGTAGTCCTGACAGAAATGGAGTTTGCCATTCTTCTTTTTGATAAAGAAGAAGGGAGCTGCTTGGGGAAGTTCAAGGGGTAGATCTTTCTGCAGTCAAGGTTCTCTTGAATAAAGTCCTCAGTGACCTTCTGCTCATCTGGAGATAATGGGTAGACTTTCCTGACTTTTGAAATGAAGGAATCATCAAGGTGTATCTTGTGATCATAAGGGTGTGATGGGGGAACATAATCAGATGCTTCCTTTGTGAAGACATCCAAAAACTCAGTGTATTCGGGGGGTAGGGTCATCTTGGGCTTAGCCTTGTCTGCTGCTGCTGCAAGTTCAGTGGCGGTGGTGACTTTATTGACAAATTTCTGGTGTCGAAGGCTACTGCAAGGGGTGAAGTGAGTTTCAAAGTGGGCTACTTGGTGGAGGTCTGCATACTTCTTCATGGTGTCAATGAAATTGGACTCCTCATCCTTCTGGAGATAATCAAAGAGTCTTTTGTCATAGACTTGATGAATCATAGTTTTCTTGGGGGCAGCAGTAGGGTAGAACTTGTCATGCTGTTTAAGGTCAGCAACATGGCCCTGGTACAAGTCTTTCGACTCATTGAGGGATTTAGAGATGGTACAGGTCTGTTTCACCCAATCGATGAGGGGGTTGACCACCTTCAGCCAAGATGACCCCAGGATGCTGCTTTGTCATCCATAGTCCATGACATAGAAAAGGACCTTCTTGGTGATCCCTTCAATGCTGATAAAGAGTGTTGTAGGAAACTACAGTTTCCTACAGTGACATCCAGTCATTCCTAGTCATTCTGTAACCCCTATCCTGTGCTCTAGTCGATCTGGGACCGCTCCATGCTTGCTGTCTTTCCTAATCCAGTCAATCTGGTAGTTGTCTGAAGGTCAATTTTTGATCCGTCTACCATTTGTCTACCATTTCCTTTCATTTTGATGTACTGGACCCGAACCCATGCACACAGGATACTCATCCAGTCCATTGGATATTGGATTCCCATGCACCAGATCACTTTCTCACACACCAGATTCATTCTTTTAGAGTCAAGTACTCTTCTTTTGTGTTTCTCTTGTTATATATCATTCAGGTATGCCTGAATTAGAATGTAACTCCCCTACCATCACTATGCAAGCCATCTAGTTCCACTCAGTATCAATCCTACACCAGTCCTCCTTCAGTTTCCCCCATTCCTGTCCTAGTGCTGCAACACCAAGTTGGTTTCCTAGCCCTACTGAATGGGGGGATTCCAGACTCAGTTTTCTAGTGTCCTGTGGACAACCAGTGAGCCCTTCTTATAGTCCTCTTTCATTCTCTTTGCAATTCCCTGGGTCAAGACCTACACTTACAATCTATATATTTGTTTAGGACTTCATTCCAAGTCATTTAGCTACTTTACAGCATGGTGGAGAATAGCACTTTGCCTTTCTTGTTGGATAACAAATCAAGGTTGCAGACCTGGAACAGTTTCTCAAGTCAAGACATGGGGAGTTTGTTCTTATTAATGAACCCCAAGTCAATGCAGTTGACATCTGTGCCACTGTTGATCAGGGCATGAGATTCAATGGCTTTGAGCATGTGCAACAGTATGATGAGTTAAACAGGGATCTGCATAGATTTCATTGTATGAGATACTGTTACAGGTGCACATACAGGACAGGAGGTGGCAGATATTGAGGCTGGCCTCTGTTCTAAAAATCCTGGGAACAGAAATGGGTGGTCCTTCTGACCACTTCTTCATCATTCTCCTTGAATTCTTTCAACATGGGGAGATTCTTGGGGTTTTTCTTTGTCCTCTTCTGGATGGAAGATCTAGGGGGGTCTTCAAAGGTTGTATTACATTTGAAAGCATAGTGTCCAGGTTTCCAGCATTTGAAACAAAGATTCTTCTTTCAACAACACTCCCTTTCTTTGGGAGTTAGCTTCTTGGAATGGAAAATGAATGTGGTATCGACGTTCATGGTGTCGGGGTCTCAAGTGAGTTTTGAATGTGTGGGGGTGGCATAGGCATAGGAGGGGGTAGTTTTCCCTTTCCAAGCATTGATGATGACATTAATTCTTTCCCACTGTTTCTGGAAGGAGATGGCATGTTTGTACCATTCTTCACTCTTTTCAGGGACATTCTCCATTTGGAGAATTTTGAAGCTAAGGGGGGGAGCAATGGCCAGCTGGTAGAAGGAGATCAGGACAGCATCAGTGGCAGCTAGCCTGGCTGCATGGGCTTGGAACTCCGCATTGAAGTCTACAATGGAAGGGGTCCACTTTCCCCTTTTGATCTGAGTCATGTGGGTGGAGGAAAGCCAGGCTAAGGCATTGGCAGCTTTGTCTTCTTGGATGAAGGACTTTCTGAACTTCTTTTAGAATTCAGACCATTCTCCAAATGAGTTATCAGCAACAGCCTTTCTTTGAAAGGTCTTTGCCCAGACTTGGGCTGACCCAAGGGTCATGAACAAGAGTGCAAAGGCAACCTTCTTGTCGTCAGTGCAGTGGACATTGGAGTTAACCAGAAGGTAGGTTAAAATGATGTCCAACCAGTCTTTGGAGTTGGCAGTGTTGCTGTCAAAGGGTGCAGGGAGATTGAGCTTGAGCTCCATGACTTTGGAAGAAGACATTCTTTTGAAGGCTTCAATAACTTCCTGGATTTTGGATGGACTAGAGGGTTACTAGGGAAGAAAATTTTCCTGGTCTGCAGCAGGGGGGTTGGCAACAGGGGGGTTGGCACCTGAGGGATGGATGCAGAATGGAAAAAATGGTGTGCTAGGTTGAGAGTGACTTCATTATCCTCTTCAGTGGGTAGGAAGTCATCCTCATCAGAGGAGGTCCAGTCATGAGAAAGCCACTCAGAGTCAGAGGGGTCATTGGGGCAGGAGCACCAATGGGTATCAATGGGGGGCCTTGGAGTAATTGTGGCTTCCCAGGTGGTAGTCAACAGAGGAAGCTAGACCTTTTGTTACAACCACCTCAGGCAGAGAATAATCATAGCCCCTAAAGAGGGTCTAGGATGTTAATGATGAAGGAGAGCAGGGCAAGCCACTCATTGAGGACAAAGTTACTAGAGTTCTGGGAGAACAAGACTTTCTGCTTGTTCTATCTCAATAATCTAACATCAAAGAGAAGACTTTCTTGGAGATCTAACATCTCAAGGTGAACAAAAGGTTCCCTTTAGAACAGCATGGCCTCAAGAGTGCCATGAAGTCTCAAAGAGCAAGAGGTTCCTGATGAGGAACTAAGACAAGGACTAGGAATGGAGTCAAGACCCAAGTGTATGAAGGGGAGGTCTAGCTTGGAGATATAAGTACAGAAGATATGAGTTTATATAGACTGGGTGGAATTGCTGACAAGGCAAATGGAATCACATAGAATGCAATGGAAGTCAGACAATGAGTCAGGGTATCATAGTCAGCAATGAAAAGGAAAGAATGTCCAGATTAGGACTTTAACACCCATGCATATGTAAGCAATAAGGAAAAAGGGGCCAATCATAACAGTGCCTATTGTTTTCTAAGATCTATGGTTGCTGTATTGGAGTCCAGCTGACCTTTTCAGAGATAGAACTACTTCTTCAAGCCTGATGTGATGACAAGAGTCACTCACTGGTAGCTATATTCAGATGTTAACCCAGTAAATCACTTGATTGTATGCCTGGTCAGCTTTAGCATCAAGGTACTTGTCAAATCCAACATTATCAAAATCAAGATCATCATCATTGTATATGTTGAAGATGTCTTTTTGATCAGTCCGATTCTTCACCTGGTCCTTCATCTTGATCTCCATTAGAATCTCTTTAATTGTTGTAATGAACTCAGGAAGTTCAAACACAGGATCACAGGCATAACTTAACAAATCATGCATCTGAAGGAAGAAAAAAAAATGAAATTATTCTTGTTGTGCCTCACATATTTGATATACAAGGCAGTAGTTGGCAACATGAGAAATGTTATAAAGAGCCTGTATAGAGACAGGCATTTCTTCCAAGCAGTTCAAAAGATTGATGGAGTTCTGAACTTATGGAAATGCAAGTAAGCCATAGTAAGCCATATCAGAATTATGAGCAAGCTTGCAGAAATTGACAATAGACAAATTTGAGAGCAGAGAAACAAAGAGAGTTTCAATGACATTAGAGAAGGTAAAAAAGGCAGTGGCAGCAGTGGCAGTAGTGGTGGCCTGCTTGCACTCATTGTGCTTCTCCTACCCATTTTCAAAGTGTTTATCTTCTTTGTATTTTTTTTCTCTTTTTTATCCCCATCACCATGACCTTGTTTTTTTTGTTGCCCTGAAAATGAGAGGTTATCAAACTTGTTTTTGACATTAAAAATCTTGTTTGCACAAGGTACATTAAATTTATTTATTTATTCATTTTGCTGCTGCTGGCAGGCAGTGGTGCAGAGACATTTCAGCTCAGAAATATTGAAAATATTTGTCTTAAAGTTATTAGTAGAGTTCAGACTGGAATTTATGAACTAGGTGGTAAAGTCAGCATATTTCAAAAGCTTGTGAAGGACAAACATTACCTAAAGCTGGTCAGAGATGGAATGTTCAAAAGTCTCAAGGTTCACAAGGTGAGTGTTCAACTTCACAAATGCCTAAGCCAGGTGATTGATCTCAGATATGACCAGCATATTTATTGCCTTGAACTCAGTGAAAGCAGAGGAAATAGATGAGACATCATAGGTGGGCTTGAGGACAGATCAGAGAGCAATAGCAGAGTTGGCTTTTTCAAATCAAGCAATGAAATTTGCTTCAGTATAAAGCATAATGGCTTCCATTATCCTATCACCATTGTTGTCCCAGATACCCTACTTCAGCAATACCAGCCTCAAAGGCACCTTTAGAAGTGAAGAAGGAAAGTTGGAAAGTCATTATGTTAAGAATGAAGGTATGCAGTCATCTTCTAAGCTCATCATTTATATTTCAAGCCATTGGAATCAAGAATCTCTTTAAGAGTAGAGGTCATGATAGAAAATATCTAGGGATAAATGTTAGCATACCATTTTGATAAATAAAAGGGAGTGGAAAAGGCCACATCAATATGCATCAATACTTGAGCATTCAGAACTCAAAATTTTGGGGTGACATAGTCTCCCCCTCCATCAAAGGTTCTACATAGTAAGTGACTTGAGTACTTCTGCATTAGAGTTTTTGCTAAAGCAGTAAACTGGATAAAACTACCAAATGTTCAATAATCTAAGCATTGCCAACTCACCTAGGGCTTTGGGAACAGTATACTCCATTACCATTGTCCAGGGCTCACATCCTATTGCAAGGATGCATACAAGCAGAAGCATCCCAAAGGCTACTTATCTAGTCTTGGATTGTATCTAAGGTTAAACATTGTAGTATAAAAACAAGAAATGTTATTCATATTGTAATCAACTACCTTATATGGGTAATTAGGATAACTATGTTACTGATCAACACAGCTGAGGTGAGTTCCTGTATTATTATATGTACTACAATGTAGCTAATCCATCTAGTGGGCATATCTGCCCTTTACTTATTTCTGATATAACCCGCAAAAATATTGTAGCTCATAGGTCTCTCTCCAGCTCCATCAGTCCAACACCACTTTGCCACAGATTCATGCACTCCCACGACCTGCCAGGGATCATGAAGGTGAGGCTTCAAGTCGAAACCCCTTTCCAGTCACACCAAGATCAAATGTCCGCGTTTGAGATGCAAATTCAAAACCGTTCGACCTGCCAACGCGTCTCACGTACACTTGACCGTCGATGCGGTCCACATCCATCGTCACGGAGAGCGTTTGCAATATGATGGACGTGCAACACGTGGAGCTCGCGTACGCGCATGATCAGTGACGCGTTGTCACATCAAAATGTCCATGTCATCTCGCGACCCGGTGGACCGCTTTCGAGACCGGTTTTTTTTCTTTTTTTTTTTACCAACATGGACGCGCGAAACACATCCGCGACGAATCCGCGTGATGGTTCTCGGAATGTCCTAAAGTCTATCGAAGGTGAAGGCCGGGGTGAGGACCACGTCGATGCTCACGGGCCCGGGGGCCAGGGCAACCGATTTCAGCGAGACGCAATCTGTACGATCGAGAATTCGATTCGGCGGCGCGAGATGGCATCGAAGTCCTTCGTTATTATGATAGTGAAGGGGGAGCGAGTGCCAGTGCCACCCGCGGTTCACGAGTACCATTCGTTGATGAATTCGAACATGCCTGGACGCAGCAGGGACGCGCCGTGGCAGTGACATGTTATGTCCGATCGCTTCAATAATTGATGAAGGTGGCGATGAAGAATGTTGAATGTATTTCAGGGTACTGAGAATTATACGGAAGCCGGCGGGCTGCCGCAAGATCGGGTGAAAAATGCCTGGATAAACCTGTGGAAGAAGATGATGGCGGGGCTCTTCTTGCCAACGTGCTCTAATTATTCAACATTCACCGCGGAACGCGCGTTGCCGTGCTTCGATAATCATTCCATCAGACGAGCGAGCACTCGGATTGGATCGTACCTTCCCGTTCTCGTGCAACTGGGCAGTGTTGACCTTGGTTCCGAGTAGCCACGGAACTTGTCCTCCAGACGACAACTCGTCCTGGGACCCATCAACGTTGGTCTGGAATCTAGTTTCCTGCGCAGCACACTGATGTAGGGGACCTGGAGCTCCGCTCTTCCTTCGACTGTTCTGTCTGCCAACGAAAGAGTAAGCTCCGCCTGAACGCAGTCTAACACATACTTGGTATAGTTCGCGTCCTCTGATACCCATGCCAGCAGCGTCTTCGGGTTTCCCGGGTGGTCCCCGGCTAACTTTTTCGAGTCACGAGTGACCATACATTCTCACTCCACGTACTATCCCTTGGGCCTATCCCAGTGCGCATGAGACGAAGGGTCAATTGCACTTGGAAATGGTCGCATCTAACCCGCGTTGATGCCACCATCATGATCACACACACACATCTGTCATGCCCATGGTGTCACCATCAGCATCGGTCCGGCGTGAGCTTGAAATAAGTCAATCGACGTGCTTATTTGGCTTGACGGGATCAAGGAACATGTCGCTGCGGTGGTCCCTGGGGCCTCTTTGCGCTGACATACCAACTCAAATTCAACCACGCACCGCGACCGAGGTTCGTGCGACCCTTTGACGTTCGGCCGTAGGCGCCGACGGCGTAGCACCTTTCCTCAAGTTGATGATGGGCCGTTGGTCTGGTCTTCTCCGACTAGGCCACACGCTACCTCGAACGTTGCGACTCTCGGTCCTTTTTCCTGTGCGTATCTCACAGCGACGTGCCATCGCCCAAAAGCGACCCAAAAAAAAAAAATTGCTCACGTTCACTGCCTTTCGACGCCGTTCGACTCACTGCAGGCACGATCGTACCTTTCCCGTCGACGGGAACCTGGCGCCCCAAGTCAACCTTGGCGTTTCCTTATTTATTTATTTTTTACTTCACGGTGCCGATCACAGAACGATTTTGGAAGAACCAAAGATGTCAGTCGCGAGTCGTCGCCGTCTGGCACCAGGAACGTCGTAGAATGGTGGCGCCGCACCTTAATCCGAGGCAATGACCGCGACGGACGTTGCTCAGGAACGAGCACTGCATCCGTCGATCGCAGTGGGCTGGGTTCACAACGTTTGCTGCATCGGTCGTGTGCATGCACCTACCGACGAAGGCGCTGGAATACTACTGCTCACATCAGTCGCGCGTTCCGCCGTTCGCCAATGCAGAGGGATGACGTCTTGGACGGTTACTGCACATTACGAGTCGGTTCCTTCACCTAACGGCTATCATAAATATCCCCGGGTGACCCATTGATGGGGGGTCCCCTATGGCAGATCCCCTGGCCTATCAAAAGGCCGCGATACCGCGACGCTGGTCCTGAACAAAAGTGTGGGTGAACGAATGGTCTGCCGCAGCCACTTTGTCGGGTAGCAACACCGTAGGAATATGATGCCGTACCTCCAGGCCGACCCGTGGAGGTCGACGCCACTCCAACGTTCTCAGGGACAGGCTATGCTTCATGTAGGTACCCATGAGCATGTTTCCATAACAAGTCATCGATCTCATGGAGGGATTCAAACCGATTTCCGATGGAACGAAGGTCCCACGGGTATTGGATGACAAAGGTGTGAGAGTCGTCGCAAAGCGCAACACGTAATGGATACACTGCACCACTTTCTCGAGTGACGACATCGCGCGTTTGTCTCAGGCCGTGGCCGCCGTGCAGTGCCATCCCCGCCCCCGGGAGATGACTAAGCGACTGTTCGTCAGCGAAGCGCGTCGCAGAGCGGTGTCCTGGCTCGGCCGCACCGAAACGCCCGAGTGCTCGCAGCAGTGTCCGTGGTCGCGTCTCACGATCCACTCGACTTCCGGCTAGCCGGGGGCATCCCACTGCACACAAGCGAGCACACGCCAGTGCACGTAGCAAGGGCTGTAAGCGAGCCGACTGCAGTCTGCTATCATAGGCCCCACACGGCCCGTGTTGCGCCAGATACTGAATTTGCGTACGGGGGTTGTTTGATTTCTGTGCTCTGATGCCAGGCCCGAATCGGTGAGTGGATGGATGGTCAGTGGCTAGATCTAGGGTACGGTGCAGGGACGGGCTCGAGTACAGGGTCTAGGAAACGCGAAAGCCTGTAAGTATCGGGCAGGCGGCGCGCTGAGTGCGAAAACACGTCGGCAATTCCCGAATGTATGTCATGGGCAGGCGCGAGGGTTGGACGAAAATTTGTCGAGATCAAAAAACAGACGGGGCACAGGTCCACATCGATCGAGTATCCTCAGCACGCCCGTCGCTTGCACAACCATCTCAGAACACTAGACAATGTCAGCGTACGTATGCGATCGCATGTTCCCTACGTCGAGGCTCATTGCCCGCCGCCGTCCAGAGAAGAACAACTCCAAGATGTGCCCGAGGGCGAGATCGAGTCCAACTGGGACCAAGTCGTCGACAAGTGCGTGCACACCCACTCGCAAATCCAGTCGCAGCGTCGTCTGATCACTCCCGCCCACCAGTTTTGATAACATGGATCTCAAGCCGGAACTGCTCCGCGGTATCTACGCCTACGGGTGAGCTCGCCCCTCTCTTTTCCCGGCGGGAATGGTGTATCGATCCGAATCGCACAGTTTCGAACGCCCTTCCGCTATCCAGCAACGCGCGATCGTGCCCGTGATAAAGGGCCACGACGTCATCGCCCAAGCACAATCCGGCACCGGCAAGACCGCCACGTTCTCCATCTCCATCCTCCAACAGCTCGACATGTCCATCAAGGGCTGCCAAGCTCTGATTCTCGCCCCGACCCGCGAACTCGCGCAGCAGATCCAGAAGGTCGTCATCGCTCTCGGCGACTACATGAGCATCGAGTGTCACGCGTGCGTCGGCGGCACAAACGTCCGCGAGGACATGGCCAAACTCCAAGAGGGCGTCCAGGTTGTCGTCGGCACCCCCGGACGCGTGTATGACATGATCAACAGACGGGCGCTACGGACGGACCACATCAAGATCTTCTGTCTCGACGAGGCCGACGAGATGTTGTCCCGGGGCTTCAAGGACCAGATCTACGAGCTATTCCAGCTCTTGCCTCAGGACACACAGGTCGTGTTGTTGTCGGCGACGATGCCGTCGGACGTGTTGGAAGTGACGAAAAAGTTCATGCGCGATCCCGTGCGCATTCTCGTCAAGCGGGACGAACTCACGCTCGAAGGTATCAAGCAGTTTTACATTGCGGTGGAAAAGGAAGAGTGGAAGCTCGACACGCTCTGCGATCTCTACGAGACCGTGACGATCACGCAGGCGGTCATCTTTTGTAACACGAGACGGAAGGTGGACTGGCTCACCGAGAAGATGCACTCGCGCGAGTTTACCGTGTCTGCGATGGTACGTGGTGACGCGGGCGAGGCGGTGATTTCTCACTGATGGTCGCGCGTAGCACGGGGACATGGAACAGAAGCAACGGGAGGTGTTGATGAAAGAGTTCCGATCTGGGTCGTCTCGCGTGCTGATCACGACGGACTTGCTGGCGCGTGGCATCGATGTGCAGCAGGTGTCGCTGGTGATCAACTACGACTTGCCCACGAATCGGGAGAACTATATCCACCGCATCGGACGTGGAGGGCGATTTGGACGCAAGGGTGTCGCCATCAACTTTGTGACGACAGAGGATGTGAGGATGCTGAGAGATATCGAACGTGAGTGCGCTGGTGCGCTGGCGACGCACGGGACTGACTGCGCCCGACGGGACAGAATTCTACAACACACAGATTGACGAGATGCCTCTGAACGTCGCGTGCGTCGGACTCGGTTATATTGAGACTGATACATCAACTGATGACAATGTGTGCTAGTGATCTCATCTAGACGCGCCGCGTGGGCTTGCCATTGCCACGTCCTTTTTTTGATGGAAGGTGGATGTGTAGGGTAAAAAGACCTAGTGGATTGTGCTAGGCCATATGTGATTGATTTTCGAGCGTCCGTTTCTATACATAGCAGCCGACACTGCCTATAATGTGCCTTGCGGATGGGGCGAGCGAAGGCTGTGTGGTCTCCCGAGACAGTCCGGTTATTTCCCGGGCCATCACTGACACGATCAGATCCATCTGAGCTGCAGCGCCCTCCGACGTCCGGTCACCCCGCAGTTGGAGCGAAACCGACGCCTCGCCTCGGCCTCGAGTGGCGGATCCTTGATAAAACCGGGTCCATGCTCGTTTATAAACCGCAAGACCTCTCGGACAAAGCCTCACAACCAGAAAGTCGTCATGGTGAGTACACCAAACTAGGCCTGCTTCTGCCATGGCTTATATAGCACCACAGCGCACACGTCTCAGCCTCTCCACTGCTTCCTCCTCCTCCGCCATGCCCGTCGTTGCACCCGCACCCCCTCCCTCCCATTGCCAGTGGCCCCCGTCCCCGATGTCTCAGACTCCATACCCTCTCCGCCCGCCCAACGCCTCCGAGATCCTGCCCCGTCTCTACGTCTCCGACCTCGCCTTTGCAGAGAACCCCGCAGCCCTCGCCAGTCTCGGCATCACCCACGTCCTCTCCGCCATGCGCGGCTACGTCGCCCTCCCACCCGTCCACCGCGCCCAGTTCCCGATCGATGACCTCCCATTCAGCGAGCTCGCCGCGCACCTCCCACACACGACCGCCTTTGTCCGCGGCGCCCTCTGCGACCCAAACGCGCGCGTCCTCGTACACTGCATGGAGGGCGTCAGCCGGAGCGCCTCCATCGTCGCCGCGTTCCTCATCGCCGAGTACGGGTGGTCGACCAACCAGGCGATCCAGTTCGTCAAGTCCAGACGGCGCGCGGCTGAGCCCAACTTTGGGTTCGTGCAGCAGTTGCAAGAGTATGCCGACTCGCTCAGGCGGTCGTGAGAGGAGGCCCGTAGTAGGGGGTCGTGGAGGAGGGCTGGAGCGTCTCTTTCCCTGTCTTCTTCTTTTTCCCTGCTCCGTGTCCCCCCGTGGTCAACGCCTTGTTGGCGACAGAAATGACAAAAAAGTTGTTCCCGCACACACGCGCGCGTGCGTGCACCCCCACCCCCACCTGGGTGATCGCACAAAACTGGTTGATAAGCTATTTGGACCTACGTGATACCCACAGAGACCATTCCTGTATGATATACGCACGTCCTCTTCTTTTTTTTTGCACATCTTTATTCACAGGGGCTCACAATGACACGTATCATCGTCATTTCCTGAACGTTTCTCCCGCACGGAGTCCATCGTATCCTATGTCCTATAATAATATATATTACATCGTATATATTGCGTCTAATCCCCGCGACCGCGCAGGACGGTCACTCGCCCCTTCTCATTCGAATACTCGTACATGTCGTCATGCACACACCCCCCCATTTCCGCTATGCCACCAATCGAACAAGTCAGGTGCAACACACCGCCCTCGTGGACCCTTGATCGAGTGCCACATTTCCGTTTGCAGCTTTAGACAGTTTCACGCCAGGCGACTGCGCGCGCAGAAATGCATGTGGGGAAAAGAAGTAAAGAAAGAGTGATGCGTCATTTCGCCAAGAGAGAGAAGAAGAAGAGAGAAAACCCTGATGAGAACTCCCCCTCGAAACGCATGCAAACGACGGGACGAACAGACGTACCCGATCGTCGTCGAACACGCCCCGCTCGATCTTGTCGAGAATGTCTCTGGACGCGTCTTCGAACGCCCGTTCGACGTTGTGGCCCGACTTGGCGCTCGCTTCGACGAACAGGAGGCCTTGTTCGCGGGCCCAGGTGGAGGCTTCTTCGGTCGTCACTTGGCGTCGTTTGAGCGGCGGTGGTGGTGGCAAGGCGGCGTGGGCGTGGGCGTGGGTGGAAGGATCCGGGGGTTCGCAGAGATCGACTTTGTTTCCGACGAGGATGCAGGTCAGGTGTGGGTCCGCGTGTTCTCGGACGTCTGCGAGCCACCCGCGCGCGTTCATGAAACCTGTGGTGTGATGTGATTGTGATGTGTGGGGACGGGGTTAAAGGGGGTCGAGAGGACGGAATGGGAGCGTTCACGTTCGATGGCGTCATCGTCGGGGGTGGGGTTACGATTTCGGACGAGAAGCCCATGACCAGATTCGGCCGAGTCACGGCGATGGCAGGCCGGGGGGAAGAATACGGAAAACGGAGGGTCAACGAAAGGGACGCCGGGACGGGCGAAAAGGTGACGCACTCGTACGAGAGGTCACGTCATAGACGAGTAGGCATCCTGCAGCGCCTCGGTAATACGAGCGGGTGATGGAGCGAAAGGATTCTGTCCCGGCCGTGTCCCAACCTGTCCGAAAGCGCTGAGACGGGGGCGGGCGGCAAGGAAAGGGGACGGACATTGGAGTTTGACGATCTTGTTCCGTTCGGGTATCTCGATGAGTTTGGAACCGAATTCGACGCCAAGCTGGGGGAAAGGGTTAGTTGTAGGGGACTCGTCAAGCCGGGACGTACGGTGGGATCTGGGTTGGCCGTGAAGCGCTGATCCGTCAGGCGGACGAGCAAGGAGGACTTGCCCACCGCCGCATCCCCTGGAGATTCAACAATATAAATCCACCTCAATGAGAACGTAGTCTGACGCACCCGTGATGATAAACTTGAGGACGTAGTGCCATGTTATGCCCGCCATTGCAGACCACGATGAGAACGCGCCACTTGCGTATGCATGAATGCGACCCCTCGAGGGGTGGTGGAATCGGATATTTCCGGAAGACGACTGTCAAACTCGCTTTGCTTTTGCGCTCGACATCCAAACACAACCCGACGATGAGCACCACTTGGCGAGGCGTCTTTTCGTACGTCCATACACGCATGCGATAACCCGTGTATCGTTGAGCTGCAGTCACAGGTATAACAAGTACGCGCAAATTACTGCGCGGGCTGTACGCCAGTCGTTGAAGGAGACCGAGGGCGCGGGTGCAGAGAAACGTGGCGTCACCTCCCTTCGATACCAAAAGTGGGAGAACGGCATTGGCGGCGAACAAGTGAGCCCTCTGTCCATTCGTCTCATGTCCGTCGTCGCTCAGCCGCTGCAGGTATACCTCCACCCCGAGCAAGACAAGTCGGCAGCGGCAAAGGCCTAGATTTGACGAGAGCGCCACTCGGCCGACCCCGTGATTCTATCCTGTTTGGTGTATCGAATACGAATTTAGACGCGCTCGAAATTTCCGACCATCCCGTCGTGCTTCGTCCGACACCAACGCGGTGCGGAGAGACCTCGCCGTTTGTCACTCGAGTACGTGTCGTCGCTGTGCACGTTCATTTTTGCAAGACGTACCCCTGGAGGTTGGCGTGATGCTGGGACACAATGGACAGCCGTGTCGGCCCGTTGACCGATTCCCTGCAGGAACTCACGTATGATGCGTCCTGCTTGGCGGGGGCAAGCTTCGTCGTCCATACGAGATGCCGCAGGGCACGCTCTATGATATTGACCGTGGCCGAAATGAAGAATGTGTTGACATGGAGTATAGCGTCCAAGGCGGCCGGGATTGATTCTTTCTTTTTTTCTCATCTTTCTTGCGGCGTGGCATGATTGTTGACGTCGTCATGTATCCGTCTCCGCTTGATTCGCACCGTAGAGACCTGACGTGCCCAATGCTCGGGAATCACCAAGCCTGAGCACGCTTGCTGGTCGCTAATCTACTTTTTGAACAGCCCGGAACGTTGATCTCGCATATAGGGGTACCCCGTCACGGTGATAGAGTGCGCTAACCCTTGGTTGTTCAAGGTCCCCTGTCCAACAAACAGTTGCAGTGTAGCGATGGTGATGGGAGTCACATCTCCGCTATACTTGAGTCGTACTAGCGTCGCAAGGCAGGATCAGTGTACCTCTGGGACTCGGTACCTGCTCAACGGTTCTGATGAACGGCGAGTTTTGGTGAAAAGCAAGGGGCGACAGGACTTGGAGTTATGGCATGGTAAGTTACAAGGGACTTGGCATCGTTCACCTGAAGTGATCAATTCATTTGAACGATTGCGGTGAACTGACGACTCCCGATGGGAGTGAGCATCTCCGGCCATACCTGACTTGGACTAATTACAAGCGCCCCGGGGCATCGTGACGGACGCGCTTGTGCCAACTCATCAAGGTGCCCCAACGAATTACGGGACTCGTATCGCAACTGACATGGGATCTTACCTGGAACGGGTGTTGATGATCCTTGGACCTTGCGAGGCAGGGTGTTGCAGTTTTCCGACAGGTGCCAAGCCTTCCTTGCCCCCTGTGCAAGATGCGATTGCGACAGTGATGGGACTCGGACCGAGGCGTCCTGTAATGCATCACACGTTATTCCTCGGCAGGGTCGTGGCGTACGGTACATAATGACATCGCACTGACGATGAAGCATTGTCATCCACCGGAGCACAACCAGTATGTCCCCGGCGACCCGTTCCGTTCCAGCCTCATGCCCCGCCAAATCCCGGCCTTCTTCGAGCCTGCCGTGATGTAAGCGATCCGATCAATCGCGCTGAGCCTCGAGCCTGGGGACTTACATATCCCATATTGGACGTTCTTCTTCACTCCGAAGTCCGGATTCACTCAGATACGCTTACGAGGGTGGAGAAGATCCAAACAGCCTTTTACTCATACTCTGTGTGTTTGCGTTGACGGGATGAATCTTGGTGGCGCCGTGGACAGCATTTGGACGGAGCACCGCCGGGAAGGCGGCATCCCGGGCCCTGGTCCCTTGTCCCGGCGCCACCGTGCATCAAAAGTGGTAGTAAATACTGCTAGTATACTGCTATTTTCGAGGACAATGATCAGTGGCGAAATCACGCCAATCCGCTGTTCCTTGGGACGTACGCCCTTACACGAGGCACGTGCGAGCGTCCTTTACGAAGGCGGTGCATATGGTTCTGGTCGCACGCTTTATATGAACCTAGATGGCCTGACCGGTCCAGGCTTCCCAAGTATGGCATTGGTAAGCTTCTTCGAACTGAACACAGCCCGGGGATTGAATGGGATCAGTGACTGCAGTACACCAAGGTTTGCTCACACTGGCATTGCACACACGTTGCAGTCCCAACTTACGATACGCACATTGCGTTCTTCAGATAATGAGATGGATCGTGGGAACGCCGTCACGCGGAGGGAGGCACATCATGCATTTATCATCCACAACAGCCTGCTAGAGGACACCAATCCATAAGGATTGTCGAATTGAACCGGCTTCGGACCGGAAGCGTTGCATGTCAGTGCAGACTCCGACTGGATCAGGATCAGAATATTTCTTTCGACTCCCATTTCACTGGATAGACAGTCACAGTCACGGCCACGTCTCAACCCAACCGGACACAGTTCGGGGGTACTAGTAGAATGTGCGCCGCGGACGCTGTTCCGGCGGCAGACATTGGTCACTTGCTGACGGCTGACCGCATTTGTATCAAACATCGGGACCCAAACTGCGATAACCCCGGGCCGCTTAGTAAGTGGAATTAGTCGACGAAGTTTGAGTACATTTCGAGTGCAAGCCTTTGTTCTGTACCACATACTCACTCGCAATTCTCGCGTAGGGAGAACGATTCTTGGCTCTAGTCGTTCCTTCGACGTGTTCGTACATGATTTTGATCCTTCTGCTCGACCACCCTTGATCTGACTATGACTACGCAGGGGGCCGGACGTCATCTTCGGTCCTTTAGATTCGCAGTGCCGATGGTCATCTCAGCGCTTGCGCTGACTCACCCGTTCCCATCGGGCTACTACTACTTGTTCCTTACGTGGGGCGACAAGGTTCCCCCACCGGGCAGATGCGGGATCTCGATCCGAGTCAGACGGACGATCTTTGCGATGCAGTCGCAGACCGAGCGCACGCTCCGACATGGCATTCGAGTTTCAATCGTTCATCCCGCTCGACGGCGTCGCCCTGGCCGACGCGTACAAAGTACTGCTCGCCCACGCACAGCGCTTCAATTCCGCGGAGCCCGTTTGTTTCCTCGGTCGTCGGACGTGATGGCGCGACGCAGCCTTGATCGGGACGGATGACCGTCCTAATGCTGGCGTGGACGGCCCTCACTGGAGCTCATCGGGCTGTACTTCGGTTCCTCGCGGATTCCGACGGTGTCCGCGCGATGCTTCATTGTATTATCCATCCTGCGCCGATCGGACGACCAGCAAATCACCCCATGGGTAAGCACGCTGTGCGTCCCGACTCGTTCCGCACTCCCACTCCACGGTCCAGGCCCCGACGTTCCGACTTTTGACGAGCCTGCCATGATCGTACGGCGCAACATGCTTTTTATGGTAGGAACCTGAGTCGTCGGATCATCGCAAGGAAGAGATCGGGATCTTTAGCGGCCACCAGTTCCACAGAATAAGCTTGGCACAGCCCCGTGAGATGGAGAAGGAATACAGGAGCAGTTCTATCTCCCTAAGAGTGATACCACGAGGTGAGAAGTCATATCAGTGCCCATGACTGCGCGAAGGACCGCTGGTAGTATGGTCGGATCCACTGATGCTCCACGGGTCGATGCTAGCACGAGGATGATTGTATCACACGTCCATGCATGTATGTGTCCTCGGGCTGTGCGCATGAAGGGTCGGTGCTGCTAATTGCATCAGCCAGGCTCGCAGCTTCTAATCCGTCAGCGCTGTCAGGAATTCTCTATCACCACCGGATCACCGCCTCACGAGTTCGTGCCCGAGGGCCACAGGAAGTGCCCCTTCACGCTTGTTCGTATCGAAATCTGGAATAAGCTCGCCGACGTGCAAATAACTTTGAATGGACCCGAGCGGTGGTCGATCTTCCTGTGGCATCTGATCGACTGCCGGCAGGAACTTTGGAGATCGGACGTCCGATATCCCCTCTAGCCCTTAGATAAGCTCAAGAGCGCTTGTCCGAACGAGCGCTCACCAGGCAGTTCCAAAAACCTGGAGTTCCACCAGCATCTCAAACACGAGAATCGGTGTCGTCGTTCATATCACACATAAGTCCACACGGTGCGTGTATACATCCTGTGCTGTCCGTATGAAATGTCCATGCGATCGCGGGTAGGTTTCGCACCTGCTCGTGATTCCGAGCCTAGGTCCAACCCATGCTTCCCCCGAGATAGGTTTCTGACCACGTGCACACCATGAATCAGCGCGCATCCTGATAGGGAAGTTTGATCATGACGGAGCTCGTTTCCACCATCACACGATGATCAGCATCATCGTTGACCTGCATATTTCACGTATGCTTAATGGAGGGGGCAGTGCGATCAGCCACGCTTAGCGGAAGCTTTCAAATCAGCTGATTCTTGACCCGAGTACCGCCGGTGCAGCGACACTCAGGCTCGGTATGGTAGCTGCGGCAGAGACTGGCGCTCATTAGCGGGATCGCGGAGAAGCTTTACAGATACGTCGAGATAGGTATGGGCACACATATGCGATGAAGAATGCAAGAGGTAGACCATGGGTTGCGGACCAGAGTATGACCTGATCGTAACTTTTCATTTCATACCCCACCTCGATGTGACTCGGGCCTCCCTTAAGGTAGACGAAAGTGGTGATGCTGCTGCCATTGGCAGACGATCTATTCTTTCAGATAAGAGCATCAGACTGTTTGCTTGATTTTTTGTCAACAGGGTCGCTCGGTTTCGATGATGCGACAACAGAACGAATCCCTAACGCATAAAGATGATAAAGGTTCTGGAGAAAAAAAGAGAAAGCTCTCGTAATTGGAAGCCCAGAAGGGAAGGAAATTTGAGGCCATCATGTACATTCACAGCCGTTGTACTGACCGACCGAGCAATGACCAACCTCTGCAGTGCAATATGGCCCTCCATCCGGGAGGGCGTCCCAATTTTCGCAAGAGAAAACACCCTGACAGTCTTCGATGGCACAATTGCCTTTATTAAATCTGTTACACTTGTTGCAAGAGCATGCCTGGTATGGTCCTGCGGTGCATAACCCGACGATATCCCCTGTCTGGATAAACGCTCCCTCACAGCCTGTCAACGGATGCATGTCTCAGTGCATTTTTCCAAGTAATTTGGGTCGTATCTAGGCTTACCACCCTCGTAGCAGTCGCCCCTGGAACCACAGTCACTCGGCAAGGACATCCTGTTCTGCTGTGTAGAAAATTCAGCGACTATTCTTCGACTCGTACGAAAAGAGGAAGCAACATACCACGAATATATCTATAGTAGGGCTCCCGGACACCAGGTCAGCAACAGAAGCAGTGACGAGGGCGATGAAAATCTTTGTGATATGCATGCACGACGAATTCCATCGATGGATGACTCCGGGTTATAACTAGGACGTGAACCTCTATGGAGGTGTCGAAGCTATTGCCGTGCCAGCGAGCTTTGCCAACAAGCATCATACACCACGATCACAGACCATCAGTAGTTTCATCACCCCTTAGACATTTTCCACACGGCGCCGGCTCACTTGAGTGTCTTGACTCGGAGTTACATGTGGCGATCCATGGGATAGCCCGGCGTGGCGCTTCAAACATCGTGATAGACTGGTAATCAATCGGTATATGAAGCAAGCTATCGACGGCTTGATGGATTGGTCAGCAGTCTATTAGTTCAAACACCCGTACGACATTCCGCCACTGATGTCCCCTTCTGGCAGTAAGAGCACGGTCGAACGGCATGCGAGCGGGGTCGCCGTGTCAAACGTCAATTTGCTTCGTCTCGTCGATCGAGCGGCGTCAATTCCAGCAGGTCATCTGGCGATTCCGCGTAAGGTCTTCATGATCCAGCAACCACACACACCCGATCGAATCTTGTCCGTCCAGTCCTATGCTTGTCAGACACGCCCAACTCTGAGAGAGGTAATCATTCCTCATGAGCATCGTCCGTACACAGTCCGTTTTACCCTTCCAGTGAGTGGAGCTCCTCGACATCGATCTCCAGTGGCTCGAACGGGTCAGCATACTACCGCACGTCGCCACCATTACCCAAGTACAACCGTCTCAGGGCAGGGCCTTCCTCGTCTACACGTGCGTACCGTATATCTAGAGTACATCTAGCTGCTGCGCGGAGCATAATTCGATCATCCGGAACTCATGACCCTGTACCTCAATCGGATTCTAGATTGCATCTAGCCATATGATCGTTTCACAGCCTGTAATGCCGTGACGTAAACACAAGTTCGCACGAATGGAACACTGTTTGGTCGTCCAGGCTCGAATTTCGCCTTCATGTTCCATTGCCAGTGGCGCTTAGTTCCGTGTACCGCTCCGTCATTTCCTCGTCTGAACGGAAATGGTTTGTTTATGCATGAGGACTCCGTGTGCGTCGAAACAGTGCTAACACATGGGATAGAATCTAGTTTACAATCTCACAATGCACCAGGGTGTGCGTGTGCGTCACTGCCATTAGGTCCGAAAAGATGGATCCTGGTCAGCTCCTACACGGATTCACTCCGAGTCTGTTCTCTAGTTCGATCCTCGACTCTCCCACCCAGCAGTGGTCCACCCATGCTTACCCATCTCTCCCAAGTCTATCTCGGCCACCATCCGTCGCGCTTGACAGCTCGCTGATACTCACCACTGGCAGCCTGGAATAAACCTTCTGTCCTGGACTTGAAACAGCCGGGTTCCATAGCATGTACAGCTTGCTTGGTGAATGTTGTAAGAGAGCAGATCCCGATCCTTCTATTCATCCACCAAACAAGGGTGTAGTGGTGGTCGACGGAGCACGACCGTATGTGTCCGTGTCACATGATAAGAACATGATGCACATCTGGGTTTAACAGTCTTCTTCTGTAAAACTTGTCACGCAAAACCTCAAGCTCGGGCTGACAACGCCGGAGAGGAGGATGCCTGCGTCAGGGACGCTAGTACAAGGATAGGAAGAAACCTCGGGAACGGCTTAAATAGCCCAACTGATTTCCCTAACATTCTCATCTCATCTCCTCCCAAGGCTAGAACTGTCCGCTTCTCTCTGAGTCGTTACGTCATGCGTTTCCCTATCTTCGTCATGATTGCTGCACTTGTCCAACTCGCCGTCGGTGCCAAACCCTCCTGCGTGCCGGTGCAGTTCGCTTACCGTGGCTTTCTCTACAGGACGCGGCATGCGTGGCCAACCCTAACTGTTATGAAAATCATGGTATGTCCATCTTGTATGTTCCTCTTGTGGGGTACTAATACATTACAAATTTGACAGATTGCGAGGGCCCTTATTTTCTTGTCCCTGATGACACTTCCGGGAAATGTTTTGGAGGAAAGTTGAAGAACTGTTCTTGCCAGAAATGTCCCACCTTCAGTGGGGTGTGTGATCAGGATGGTACCGTGAACTTGTTTGGTTTGTATTTCAAATGACCCACTGATACTCCGTTTCATCCACAGACTGTATGGGTTACTGGGACACTGGAGTCAAGAAGTGGAGATGTTTCCCAGGTAGTAAATACCAAGGGTGCAATTGTAATGGGTGTGCCAGAAGTGTCAATTGCAGCACATCGGACTGCTCGCCAAAAAGCAAATGTCTTAGCAAGATCTTCGGTGCTTGTAGGAAGTTGGAACGCTGGTGCAGTGGTGGCAAGTTTGAGGGTTGTGGCTGTCATTGGTGACGGACTGCGGGGATGGTGGCACCTTATGCCTACAGATAGCCATAAACAAATTCTGCCCTAAAAAAAGTTTCTAGCAAATGTTTGGTTACATCATGAATGCTTTTCTGCAGGCTGATAGTCCAGAGAATAGAATAAAATTGGCCCACTGTTCAATGGGTCAGGCAGCTGTCATGAGAGGTCAGGACTGGTTAGTGACAATGAGACCATTGGCAGTGTCTGTGACAGCTAAGACCATGACATTTAGGATACAGTTGAAAATTCCACTAGAATTATCCACAGCTGTGGATTAATCCAGACGATCAAGCCATTTTTTAACATCTGTTATTAACTGTTGAAAAACCTATTCTATGACTGAATAAATATTTCATAGTGAAAAATTGTGAAGAAATCAGAAATCATAGTCTGGTTCTGCAGTAGATATTTCAGCAGTCATTTTCACACTCATTAAGGGCTGCTTAAATTGCTCATTGAGAGCATGTATGTCACTTTCAGCTTGATTGAGTGGGTCTTTATTGTGTTGAAATGTTGAGAAGGCTGAATACTTCGATATTATTGTGAGGCTCCTACAGGCAATTCATCAGGAAGATCAAGTATGATTGCTCCCAAGTGTTTGAGGAGAGACACAAACTTGTTAGGGGTGAGAGATTCAGTGGTTTGCAGTAGTGATAAGTCAGTCATGATCACTGAGATGAGGACGTAAATGACCTGACTGCCATGCATGGCTGTTACATCAAAAGGTAAAATGCTGAATGACTAGCATTCAGCAGCATTGGACAGTATATGTACTAGTTATAGAACTTAGATAAGCTATCAAGACTAAGTAAAGGGGCAGATTGCCCACTATATATATTAGCTACATTGTATAGTATAATAACAAAAGGGACTTATCTGAGCTGCTGCCCAGGGGTGGCAAAAATGACTGAGGGAGTTTGTAGAACAAAGAGGAAATTAAATACCCATGGGTGGAGGCATAATTGTACCTCCTCTGGTGATCTCTGACTTACTCCAACCTGAATGAGTCAGATTACATATGTAACTATTATTGAGATTATGTGAATCAAATACTAGGTCATGTTCTCTGTTCATACAGGCAGACCATAGTGATAACACACTATTCATGTCAATAAAGGAACACATTGAGCATTAAGTGTGACTCAGCCATGAGTCATGACTAATGAAAGTGTAATCTTATTACATTTTCCAAAGAATCAACCATGTGACAATGTAGATGCAGTCTTTATGACTCAGCTATGATGTTATAGATCTGCAGCATTCTATGTACCCTGGATTGACCTAGATCCAACCCCACTTATTTCAAATAAGGGGAATAGCGTGATAGATTCATGAATGTCATACTGACATCATTGACCTGATTCTGGCTACATCATACACAGATGCATACAGTTTCCTGAATGTATTTAAAGATGATAGATGTTGTGATGTAATGACAATGAGATTCATTTCCTCTCTTGAGATCGAGCTTCTAAGAAGCTTACAAAGGTTGATCACAAGAACTTTGGTCACTGTCTTCGTAAGTATTCTTGACTCACCTCTCCCTTCTCTGCCCTGTGCAGAAGTACCCTTGTATTCTCCTGTTAAAGTTATCTCTGATGCAGAGTTGATCATTTGACCCTGAATCTAACTGATACTTGTTGGCCCAGTCAGATACCATTCTATATATGTTCATGCATGCCTTTTGCCATCTCTTACATTTCTCTGGACATACCTGTTTTTCTCAATATGCTGTCTTCATTTCCTTGTTTTACCTTGACAAATAGCTACACAATCCAACTTATTCCAATTAAAGTAAGTCAGAAATCACTGGAGGAGATGTGAACATGCTTCTATCCATGAATATTTAATTTCTGTTTTATTCTGTAAACTCCCACAGTCATTTTCACTATTTTTTTGGCAGTGGCTGAGATGAGCCCTTTGTATTACTATACTGTCATTATACTTTCCAATGTAGCTAACTTATGTGGTGGGCAATCTGCCCCTTTACTTAGTTTTGACAGGTCATGAGCTCCACTAGCACACAATAGCCAAAGCACTCTAGTTGAAACAACTCTTCTGAATTTCACCATGCTGTTTCATGTACTGTGAACTGAAACTGTCAAATGTTATTTCTTGTATTCAGGCACTCCATCTGACATTAGATCACATCTGACTTGTCACATTAAACATGTCATAAACTACTATCTTCAAGTCCTCAATACCAACACTAACTGGCAATTCTATATTCAGGCCAAGTTTCTTCAGAAAAAGGTCATCAAAATTGCTCTCAGCATTGATGTCAATCCTGCTCCAATCTCTGCTACCTCCACTTTCACCTCCATCAACTTCAGCACTGAAGCTATGTTTTCAATAGTGGAGGATACTTAGAAATAAAGGAAAAGAGACTCTAAGACTTATGGTATTATCCTCCACTACATATTCAACACCATCCATAGTAGAGTTGCATTGAAATTTTCCATGAAGGAACTTTGATATGCCATAATTGCCCTGCACCAAGTATTTAAGCCTTGCCATCACCTTCTACTCCTTTTGAAAATTCTTCTCCACTGTATGAAATAGTGTTATAGCCATTTCCAATCATATTTCCTCACTCCAAATTCTCAAAAATTGCCTTACAGCATGAGCTTCTTCATTGACTTCAAATTTCTTGCCTGAATTCTTGTCAATTCCCTTTCAAAGTCCAGGATTGAAATGTGTTCACTTTCACAGTCATTAACACTGTCAAGAACAGTGAACAAACCTTCAACAACATCAATACTTGTGTCATCTCAGAGAAAGCTTGACTCAACCTCTCCAGTTCATTTAACTCTGCACACAAAGGATCAAATCAATCCTCTGGAGTTTGAAGCTCCAGAGATATTTCATGGTGTGAACACTACCAGCACCAGAAACACAGAACTGAAAGCTGTTGTAACTATCAAAAATGGGTCACAAGACCTAGAAAAGGAGGTTGAAAGTGATATAAGGAAAAGAAGAAGGAAAATGCAGCTGGAGAAACACTGGAATTGGGAAAAGAAAAGTTGGAGAAGGCAAATGTAGCTATGAAGCATGTGTCAAAATCTCCAATGAAATACATTTACCTACTGTCTGAATCGCAACACAATACAAAAGAAAGCTGTATCATTCACCCTGAAGCTATGTTATACATGGATGTACCTCATCAAAATGATTTAAAATATACAAACTGCTTTTTCCTCTATAATCATTCACTTTCAGAGACAATGTCATGCATGGTGTTCACCATAGGTGTTAGAGTTGTGTGGGTAAACTCCAGAGCTATTGATATAGGACCTTGACTTCAACTTATTTGGTGTGCCACTGCCCAAGTCTCAGTGTTGTGGTCCTGTATTTGCAGAGGATTGGAGGTGGAGAGATGAGTTATCTAGACTTGGAGGAGGATGAAGATATCTGTTGGAGTTTGGTAGAGAGCTATAAATGCAACAAGTGCAAATCCAGAGTGATCATCTATAAAAGTAAGAACATATCATGCTCTTGATCTTGGTTCTATAGGGTAAGGACCCATTAGATTGGTGTGTACCAGTTCAAGTGTTTGTGTTGCTCTTTTTGAAGAGTCTTGAAAGGATCTGTTGGAAATTTTTCCCATAGCAATCCTTTACAAGGAGGATGAGACATGGGGATGGCACATTGAGGTAGGCCAGTGAGGTTTTTGACTCCATGTCTCAAAGCATTGTTGCTTGTGTATTCAAAGTGCTGGTGCCATATTTCATATGAAGAGGTCTCTTGCAGTGTGGATACTTGATGGTTTATTGGTGTGACCTGAGATGACTGAGATCAATGTAACTTAGATTGTGATGGTAAAGCAGATGCCTGTATCACAAGTCTACCACACTTGTTCCAAATTCTGGATTCTTTTTCTTCAATCTCACATCTGATGCCATGCAGAGTAAGAGTTGGAATGGAAAGTAGATGCTCTTTTGCTTTTGAAGTACACCAGACTTTTTCTAGGGTAACTGGAGGTTTACCATCTTGTTGAATGATAACCTTTCCAGGTCTGTATCCTATCAAAGGTGAATTGTCAGCAGTTTTGCCATACCATTTTCTGTTTCCTATGTGGGTGAAGTCATCTATATATGTATGGTAAAAGATAATCACAACATCTCCTGTCAACAAGCCAATGATCTTGTGCTTGAAAATCTGTGATTGTAGATACATTTTGCATTGGAGAAGGATGTGGCTAGGCCATTCATTTCCATGTTCTTGTCTCTCACAGTATAACAGTCACCATAAGTAGATTGCTCTGCAAAGTTTACATTGTAATCTGTTGGATCTCCTATCTCTAGATCATAATGGTCATTCCTTGGGTAATACCCAGGGGTATCCTGGTTTGAATGGTAATAACCATAGCCAAAAGAACCATAGGATTTATGATGATCTGCATACCAATGAGGTTGATCTTCCCACATTACATTTTCTGTCTGATTCGCTAAACCTCCTCAAAATAGAATTTGTTTCCTTTTTCCTTTTTTTTATCTTTTCTCCTGTTGCCTACTAGAGTTGCTTGTCCTCCTCCTTCTGTTTGAATAGAAGGGTCTCTGCCTTCTGGCAGGTTGTCTCTGCAATAAAGTGGGTTAGAATAAGAATGTACACTTTGGGATAAGAAAGGGCCTACTGATGAGCATAGGCTCTTCTGAAAGCAAGACAATTGATGGATTGGGTGATACTGCCAGTTGAATGGATGTGGGTGGTGCTGTCAATGGAGCATTCAATATTTGAGGTGGTGCATCAGCCATGTTCATACTGGTGTCTTTGTTCTGTTCACCATTGAGAGTGGTGCTGAGAGGGTTAGGACAGTCTCTAATGTTAGCTTTTTCTTTAGCATCAGAGAAGTATTCAACATCTTCTTCAAATTCTTCTTCTACCATCCCAACAAAGCCATCTACCATTTTTGCACCAGATTCTCATCCTGTGCCAGTCTTTTTCTTTCAGTTTTGATAACCAAAGGGCCTCTATTGCTTCTTTTCTTGATGTTGAGAGGCACCAGGTCTAAATTCTTTATTTTGAGCTTGTTGCCCTCCTTTACCTTGGGTGTGCTCGCTGGAGCTTTGTTGTGAGCCTTGTGCCATGGTTTGAGATTGCCATCTATTTTGCTGAGGTGGCCCTCTCTTGAAAGGATTTGTTCAATTTGCAGTTGCATTAGATGCTTCTGCAATGATTTTGACATGTCCTTTTGAATGACCTTGTGTTCCTTGTGCTTTTTCTCTGCAAGGACAGCATTGTGGACATGATATTGGGTTAGATTCCCAATGTTGATAGATTGTGTCAAGTTTGACACAAGGTGATTGAGGTGTTTTGGTAGTCCAACCATGCAATGCATGGCTCAAGCAGATTCAGCTTGATCATCTCCTGCAAGTTCAAGCTTGTTGAAGAGAGTTCAGACATGATTCATGTCCTTGGTGAGTTGTTTAACACTGTCTGTTCTGATTTTGATATTGTTGAGGTTAGTTTGAAGGCTGAATTGTGCTGAGATTCCTGACGCTTGATAAAGACTCTGGAGAGTGATCCAGATATCATGGGTCTTGGAGTTAGTGATGTCATTGGCATCAGCTCCAGTACCACTACCAACATAGTATATGTCATATGTTGAGAGCCTTGCAATGATGTTGGTGTCTACAGACATGGAAAGATTTCTACAGACTCTGTCATTGAGCAAACACCAGTTTGCTCTACTTGCTGCAACAGTGCCAACCCAGGTACATGTTCCATTAGCACATTCCCAAAGGTTGTAAGCCTGAAGAAAGTTCTTCATCCTTTCTCTCCATTCCAGGTAGTTATTGTGACATGTAATGATCAAAAATAGCCTGAAAGTCTGGTCTTCTGTCATTAGATCTTCAATTGCAATTGGTGTTAACTGATCTTTCTGATTCCCTGATTTCATCTGCTGTATCCATATGTGGTTTATTTTTGGTTAGATCCCGTGTTTTGTATTCCTGAGATGCATCATGTGGAGAGAGTAGGTGTCCTTCAACTTCTGCAGCAGATCCTTCCTCTGAGGTTAAACCTTACCTTCTCTGAGTCTTTCTCCTTCTTTTCCACTTCAGTTCTTGATCTTTCAGTTCCCATTCCTTTGTTCTTAGTTCTTTGTGTCTTGTTCGATTCATGAAACTAGATGATTTGTGACTTGATACCATTTTGGTATTAGTCTTGATGATATTGCTTCAAAACTTGTATAGTAAGTCTCCACAAAGAGATGTAGGTTTGGCAATACATCACTGGAAAGAATCCCAGATTGAATCAAGACGTTTTGAACAGAACAGTTTACATAAGGAATGGAGAAAACTTGAGGGAAGTAAACAGATAGTTTGAGAAAGCTTCTGAAGAATTCATTGAAGTTGAAAGAATATGAAAAAGGAGATGGATGAGAAAGTGGCCAGGAAGGAGGAATGTCTGCACAAAAGGGAGAATTGTCTTTATACCATTCTGAGATGCCTACATTTCCCCTCTTCAACAATTGCAGCTCTTCTTCACTGTAATCTTCTGTAATCTCTTCCAAGACATCTTTCCAAGGCCTCATCTACAAAACCTTGATAGATGATCTGATGTTCTTCATCAGTACCATTATATAATATCCCTTTGAATGGCCATAAGACCCCTAGAAGAAGGAAGAGATTGTCAGTGAAGGTGAAGTTTATGGTTCATGATGACCAGCATCATTTTCTGTGAAGGGATTTCTATGAGTTCTCCATTCATTGTCCAGTTGTTGTTTTCTACTTCCATGTTAGAATGAAGAGATTGGAGTAGAAGCTTATTATGACTGGGGTTGCAGTGATTCCTTTGAAACACCTTGAATTCAACCAGTGAGCTCAGATGTGATGAGTTTGACAATAAGTATCAACCAAGAATGCCCAACCAGCACCTTTATAGATATCTGCCAGGGGTTCATTGTTGTATGCCCAACTATTGATCCCTTCTTGGTCCTTCAACATCCACCTGGTTTTGATCCATTGAAGCTTGACTGGATATATCAGTCTTGGAGTCAGAAAGCTGACCATCTGTGGAGGGATGTAAGGGTGTCAAAATGAGCAAACCTTCAGATATGGCACCAGTTGGTAGTCCCCCCTGTACCAGACCACAAAACTAATGTAATTCATGTGGAGATGAAGGGAGAGCTCTACCAGGGTAAGAGGAACTCTGTAAATGACTATACCCCTTGGATTTGTCATATCCATGACAACTCTGGTCCTCTGAGCACCAACTCTGCTCACATCTCTGGTGTGTTTACACCACATATGCATCTCTGATCCTCTGGACCTCCATTTATCTATTACATTATACCTTTGTTTTGTATTTAGTTAGATCCCATGCTTCAGACCTTTCTCCATCGCTGTGCAGCACAGCTCTGGCAAACTGCACAACCAGTGCACAGCTCTGGTTCATAGATTTCCAACTGTTACAACTACCTTGGGTAGAGGATAGATGTAGCCCCTAAAGAGGGTCTAGAGCACTAAGTATGAAGAAGAGTGGGGCAAGCTGCTCTACAAGGATGAGATACAAGGGTTTTAAGAGAACAAGGTTTTCTGCTTTGCTCTATCTCAATGATTGAATGTCAAAAAGAAGACTTTTCAAAGATCTATCATCTCTGGGTGGCAAGAGGTTCCCTGAAACAGCATAGCCTCAAGAGTGCTATGAAGTCTCATAGAGCAAGAGGTTCCTGACAAGAAACTAGGACTGGGAGTGAGGAGTGGAGTAAAGACCCAGTGTATGGAGGGACATGAAGGGGAGGTCTAGCTTGGAAAATACAAGTACAAGATGATGAGGTTTGTAGATGGTTCAAGGTAGGTAAAGATGGAGTTGCTGACTGAGCAAATGGAATCACATGGAATGTGATGAAAACAGGTGAGGAGTCATGGTATCATAGTCAGCAATGAAAAGAAAAGAATGTTCTGATTCTGATTGGAACTTATACCCATGCATATGTAAGCAACAAGAGAAAAAGGGGCTGATCATAACATTACCCCCTTAGTATGTCCAAGACAACGATGACAGATTAAATGTCCATGTAGCATCCTTTTCCTGGAGGGTTGGTCATGTTGGTCATGCATTTCATGGTATATTTTTTGTCTTCATCAGATGGGAGATGATGGGGGAAAGCAGAGTGTCTAGGTGGAGGAACTAGAGTGGGTTGGCCAAAGGTGCCATGTCTGGTGTGAGTGGGACAAGTGCTGGAAGTGTGACCTGTGCCATGACATCTAGATGGCAAGCCTCTTGAGCTGTGCAATGATGAAGGTGAGCTTGATGATGGAGGGGTCAGTTGGCGCTGGTGAAAAGTGCAGCACATCTGGGCATGTTTGAGAGCAAAGTTATGACAGATGGGGCACTCATAGTCAGGGCAAAAGATTTGCTGGTGGCCTAGATGATGACAGAAGTAACATGTCTCATGGTAATGAGGGTGAGATGAGTGAAGGGGGGTGGCACCTTCATTTCCAGTCCAATGGGCTTCGTCACATTCAATGGTGGCAAGCTCTGCAGGTGTCAATGGTTCAGAAGATGTGAAGGGAGTGTGAGGTTTCCTGGACTTGGCCAGGTCTCTGAGGTAATAATCAACATCAGCTAGAAACTCTCCCATCTCTAAACTGGTGCATTGTCATTAAAAGAAGTCCTTTCAACTCTTTCTGGATGTCTCCAAGATGTCAGCCAATATGGAATGCAGCCTGGTCTGTGATACCTGGGGTGAGGAGGTCTTTGGCCATGAGGGAAAGATGCTGGATCTGAAGGAAGCTTCAATAAAGTGTGTATAGTGGAAAGATGATGTTAGGGTGGAAGCTAATGGTGATGGAGAGGTAAGAGTCAACCAACCTGTTGGTCATTGGTTCAAGATAGTTGTCACTGGGGAGTTCCTGATGGAGGTTGTGGGTGAAGGACAGGATGATAACAGAGGTCACCAGGTGAGGAGGGATGGCTGTAACAGCCAGGAAGACAAAGGTGGGAACAGGGGTAATCACAGTGTTTCTGAACTGGAAATGGTGCCAGGTGGGCACATCAGCACTGGAGATAACTTGGACAGGCTCACCATCAGGGAGAGACATGGTGATCCAGCCAGGGGTGGCTACCATGGAGGAAGGTCTATAGTACTGGGGAGAATGAAGAAAGAAGAGGAAATGGTATATATGAGGGTGGACAAAACAGTGATGGAGGATGAACACATGACTTTTATTTTCTGAGACAGTTTTTGTTTCTGTGTGATGGTGTTTCTGGAAGATCATGAGAAGAAAAATTGAGTGGATGACATTTTTTATAACTATCTAAGGCGGACTGAGGATGTTTCAAGTTCTGTTCTGGGATTCAGGAGTCTTCTTTGGCTGAATATCCCTTCTAACAGATCAGGAACATGTGTGAGGACAGCACACCATGGTGTTTCAGAATTTTTTCTATTTCATACTCTTTCTCACCCTCTACAAGTTCTGGTGGAGGTCTTAGGAAGTTCTTGCCATGGATGGCATTTTCTCTATATGGGGAAAGGAGGAAAGCATGGAATATGGGGTGGATCTTCCAAGCCTGTGGAAGATGGAGTTGATATTTAATCAGGGATAGTACCTCTGTTCTCATGAAGGGTCCTCCCCATTTGGGAGCAAACTTTGGGTTTGTGACCGAGTGATGAAGGTTTTTGGCTTCAAGCTAAATCTTATCTCCCTTGGAGAATGGAGTGAAAGAATGTTTGTTTTGCGATGCCATGACTTGATGTGCAAGTTTGTGGGCTGTGAGGGCTTTGTCCCTCATTGCAGACAAGGATTTCAGGCAGAGATCTATGGTGTGCAACACCCTCAGTGGTGATAGTTTTCTTAGTGGGGCAAAGAATTACCCCCTTAGTAAGCCCATGGTTGATCATGACCAACAGGGAATCAAAACTGGAGGAAGAGGGGAGATCTGTGATGGGATCACATCAAATTTGCTGGAATGGACATGTACACAAGGATTTAATCGGCATCAGTGGGAAAACTGTGGGGTGGGTGTTTGCCTTATTCTGTTGACAAACAGTGCAGCCTTCTATATATTTTTGAATGAATTGAGCCATTCCTGGCCATCAAAACTCAGCAGAGACAAGTTATTGGGTTTTCAAATAGCCAGGGTGTCTAGCAGTTTCATGATCATGGCAACAAGTGAGCACTTCATGATGGAGGTTATCTGTGGGAGGAATATAGATTTGTCCCTTGTATGACAAGACTCTGTTGGTGTATGACCAATTGGAGAGACAGGAGTGGAATGCAGGGAGTACTTCTCCTTGTAATGCTTGGAGAGCTTGGAGGATGAGGGGGTCAGAGGATGAGGAGAAGGCAAGTTTGCCTGCTAGCAAGGAATCAATGAGGTTGGCAAAGAGGAAATCAGGGAGCAGGGTCATTCCTGCATTGTCTTCTTTGTTTACAATGAGATCTGGGCAACAAGAGAGTGTGTCTGGGGTGGCAAGCTGGAAACCAGGGATGTGAACCATTTTTAAATCGAAATCTACTAGGTCAAGAAGCCATCGTGCTTGTCAATTGTTCAGATTCTGGGGTTGATGGAAGTATGTCAGGTTCTTATGGTCTGTAAAGGCTTGGATGGGGAAGGGGCAGCCTGAGAGATAGTGTCTCCAGACTTTCAGAACTTGGATTATTGTGAGAAGTCTGTGATCATAGATGTCATAGTTTCTCTCAGTAGGGGAGAACAACTGTGAGAGATAGGAACAGGGGTGCCAGTCTCCATTGACATCAGTTTGGAGGAGAATTGCTCCAGCAATGTACTTTGATGCATCAGTCATGATGGCAAAGGGTTGGGTTGTGTCAGGGAGGTGGAGGACTGATTTTGAGAGGAATAATGCCTTCAAGTTGTTGAAGGAGTTCTGGCAGGCAGGGGTCCACTCCCATGCAAGATTCTTTGTAAGATCTATTAAGGGAAGTGTGACTGAGGAGTAGTTATGAATAAATTGCCAGTAGAAGTTGGCAAATCCAAGGAAAGAGTGGACATCCTTGACTTTTATAGGCATCAGCCAAGTGGTGATCCCATTGAGCTTGACTGGGTCTATAGCAATTTTTCCAGATTTGACAATCATCCCAAGGTACTCCACCTTGGAGGCAGTGAAGGTGCACTTTTCAAGCTTTAAGTGCAGTTTGAGTTCTTACATTCTTTGTAGGATGTGCTTGATTCACTCCTCATGGAGCTCAGGGTCTGGGGAGAAGATAAAGAGGTCGTCCATGTAGATGATGAGCCATTCTTTAGCAATCACATCCCTAAATGAATTGTTCATGAATTGTTGGAATGTGGTGGGGGAGTTTGTAAGCCTGAAGAACATGATGAGTGGTTTGAACAGGCCTTTGTGAGTGATAAAAGTGGCTTTTCATTGGTTGCTGTCTTTGATCCTAACATTGTTGTATCCCCATTGGACATTGAACTTTGTGAAGACCTTCACATCTTTCAACTTGGGAGGCATCCTGAAAAGTGTGCTCATTCAGGTAGTGATAGTCTTGGCATGGTTGGAGCTTGCTGTCCTTCTTTTTGATAAAGAAGGGCACTGCTTGGGGGGAGTTTGAGAGGGAGATCTTTCTGCACTCAAGGTTTTCTTGGATAAAGTCCTCAGTGGCTTTCCTCTCATCTGGGGACAATGGGTAGACTTTCCCAACTTTGGGAACAAAAGAATCATTGAGGTGGATCTCATGATCATAGAGACATGATCGGGAAATGTGATTGGATGCTTTCTTCATGAAGACATCTGAAAACTCAGCATACTTGGGGGGCAACACAGTCTTGGACTTGGCTTTATCAGCTGTGACCATGAGCTCAGTGGCAGTAGTGACCTTGTTGATGAATTCCTGGTGTCTGAGACTGCCACAGAGGGTGAGATGGGTCCTGAAATGGGCAACTTGGTGAAGGTCTGCATACCTCTTTGCAATGTTGACAAGCTCAGACTCTTCATCCTTCTGCAGGTAGTCAAAGAGCCTTTTGTCATAGACTCGATGAACTATGGTTTCTCAGGGGGCAGGAGTGGGGTAAAACTTGTCATGCCATTTGAGGTCAGTGACATGAACTTGGTATAAGTCTTTCAGCTCATCAAGGGATTTGAAGATGGTACAGGTCTGTTTAGACCAGTCAATGAGGGGGTTGACTGCCTCCAGCCAAGGCAATCCTAGAATGACATTCTGTCATCCACAATCCATGACATAGAAGAGGACCTTCTTAGTGATCCCTTTAATATTGACAAAGAGCATTGTGAAAAACAACACCTTGCCTTTCTTATTGGATGCCATGTCAATATTGCAGACTTGGAATGATTTCTCAAGTTGGAACATGGAAAGTTTGTTCTTCCTAATGAACACCTGGTTGATGCAGTTAATGTTATGACTACCTCAGGCAGAGGATAGATGTAGCCCCTAAAGATGGTCTAGGGTACTAAGGATGAAGAAGAGCAGGGCAAGCCACTTTACGAGGATGAGGTTCAAAGGTTCTGTGAGAACAAGGCTTTCTGCTTGTCCTATCTCAATGATTGAACATCAAAGAGAAGACTTTCCAAAGAGCTATCATCTCTGGGTGAACAAGAGATTTCCTTAGAATAGCATAGCCTCAAGAGTGCTATGAAGTCTCAAAGAGCAAGGGGGTTCCTAATGAGAGACTAGGACAAGGGACTAGGAGTGGAGCAAAGACCCAAGTGTATTGAGGTACATGTCTAGCTTAGAGACAAAAGTACAGGAAAGTGTCTTTATATAGACTAGGATGGAGTCACTGATGAAGCAAATGGAATTGTGTAGAATGTGATGGAAATTGGACAATGAGTCAAGGTATTGTAGTCAGCAATAAAAAGAAAGGAATGTCCAGATTGGAACTTCTACCCATGCATATGTATGCAAAAAGGTAAAAAGGGGCTGATCATAACATTACCCCCTTAGTACATTCAAAGCAATGATGAAGAACTAAATATCAATGTAGTGCCCACCTCCAGGGGAACTGGTCATGTTGGCCATGCCTTCCACAGTGTATTCTTCATCTCCATTAGACAGATGATGATGGGGGAAAGCAGATCATCTAGGTGGGGGAACTGGAACTGGTTGGCCAAATATGCCTCATCTGGCCTGAGTGGAGTGAGTTCCCGAGCCTCTTGAGCTGTGTGATGATGGCAGTGAGCTCGATGAGGGAGGGGTCAGTTGGCACTGGCAAAAAGGGCAGCACATCTGAGTGTATCCTGGGGCAAAGTTGTGACAGGTGGGGCACTCATAGTCTGGACATAAGATTTACTGATGGCCTAGATGATGGCAAAAATAACAGGCTTCATGATAGCAAGGGTGAGACAAGGACAAGAGAAGGGGGGTGGCTCCTTTGTTTCCCATCCAGTGGGCCTCAGTGCATTCTACTGTGGTGAGTTCTGCAGGCGTCAATGGTTCTGAAGATGTGAAAGGAGTGTGGGGTTGCCTAGATTTGGCCAGGTCTTGAAGGTAATGGTCAATGTCAGCAAGGAATTCTTCCATTTGTAACTAATGCATAGTCATTAGCAGAAGCCCTTTCAGTTTGTTGTGAACATCTCCCAGGCATCACCTGATATGGAAAGTGGTGTAATAATTGAAGCCTGGACTGAGGAGATCCTTGGCCATGAGTGAGAGGTGCTGGATCTGGAGGAAGCTTTGGTAGAGGGTATACATGGGGGAGATGATATCAAGGTGGGAGCTGATAGTGGAGGAAAGGCAGGAGTTGACTAACCTCTCGGTCATCAGTCTGAGGTAGGCATTGCTAGGGTGTTCCTGATGGAGATTGTGGGTGAATGGTGGGATGGCAACAGAAGTCACCAGACAAGGGGGAATTGCTGCTACAGCTGGCAGGATGAAGGTGGGGATCCAGGTGATGATGGTGTTTCCAAACTGAGAATGATGTCAAGTGGGCACGTCAGCTCCAGAGATGACTTGAATGGGCTTGCTGTTCAGGAAGGAGGTGGTGGTCCAGCCAGGGGTGGCCAC
>JBBPTO010000029.1:51667-83284 GCA_038094155.1 Pulveroboletus cf. aberrans | reverse complement strand
ATGGTTTCACCTCTTTGCTCGCCTCCAGAACCATCTTCCCGAGTGTCCAACTGATCGCGATCCCCCCGACCGTGTCCACAGACTGGAATGTCGGTCGCCCGAGTCCCTTCTTCTCTGCTTCCTGTGCCACCTTTTCGCCCTGTGTGGTCGAATTGCCCTCGGGATCGACGATCCGAGGCATCCCAATGCCTTCATGAAGTACGTTCGCGACCCAGGCCGCCTTGAAGCACTGGTTCTGCAGTCGAGAAATCTCGACCTCGTCGTCCCATATCCCCATCTCGACGACCTGCCCGTTCTCCATCACCTCCCCATCTCCGCCGAGTAAGCCCGCCTTCTTCGACCTGTCGTGTTGCTCGACTATCCCATCCCAGTCCCGCTCACAAAACTGAGAGGCCGCGCGCTCGTACTGAACAAAGTCGTATGGTCCGCCAAGTCCAAAGACGTGTTCTGACGAGTACCAGTATTCCGAGACACCGATGAAGTGTGAGGAAGCAAAGTTGATGCGGGGGACGTGAACGCCGTTGAACAGACACGGCGCGTCCGGACATGGAGCATCCTTGTTGAGAAGCGGTGCCGTCTTTCGTAGACATTGCGTGAACGAGCCCGTGCCCACCAATGTATGCGATGCTGTAGAAGATTCCCTATTTGAACGCGTCGTCTCCGTCACCATCAAGTTCTTGGGTAGACACGGGTCTCGTATCGCGTCAGGATCCGAACCCCGTCGTGTCCCCTCCGTATTCTTGACCATCTCGGAGACATATCGCTCCCTCGCCTGATTCGTCCCGTATCCCAACCACGTCGTCACGAAGACCTTGTGCTTGATCTCCGTCCCTCCCAACAACCTCAGTCTGACGTCCACCAGCGCAGCCTCGTTCCCCACCACGTCCTCGTCCGCAGGCTCGAACGCAATCTGCGTCGACGCCCCACCCATGTCCAAGAACCCGTACGTCGTCTTCGCGTCCTTGCGATCCCCCACAAAACCGTCCATGAGATAATTGACGGCGATCCACCCGAAAAGACCTTCTTCTTCGCCCGTGATGATCCGCACGCTCGACCCGCACGGTCCGTCCTTGGATTCGGGCTCGAGGCGAAAGTCGGAGGCAGTTCGGAGGTAGGCGCATGCGGCGTTCAAGACGCGGGCCTGTCCAAGTGGCGTGAGCAAACGCATCCCTGCCGTCGCAAGGAGGAATATCGGGGTGTCCGACTCGAGCGAGGGAGGAATCTGGGCGCGTGCATGTCGAATCAAGGGCTCCAAATAAGTGGCTACCCCTTCCGGGTCGTCCCCGAACGTCGATAGACCTAGACACAAAAGAAGACGGGGATTAGGTCCTGTCGGCTGAGGAGATAGACGTCGAGGCGTACCAGGTTCGACCTTTTTGACCCAGTCCTCCCCGAACTGAACGCCCTTCTCTACTTTGGGCAAAGTGTTCCGAACAGCGTCTCCATAATGTTGTAGCACGGCCTGCGGGTCCTTCCAGCTGTATATTTGAAGTCGTGAACCGGACGACCCAGCGTCAATGACGATTCCGAATCTGCGTGAGGCTAACCAGGCGTCGTTCGACGTCGGCGGTGGCATCGACAAGCATTTACTGTGAAAAAGGAACGTGAAGAGCTTTCAGTGAACGCCCGTTCCGCGTATGATGCAGTACGGTGAAGCAGAGGATACCGAGAATAAAGATAAGCGAAAGGAACATGAAGCGATCAGCCACGTTCGACTTCCGACCCGAAGCGATGACGACAACATGGGTAGGTTAATACTAACTACGTTCAAGATATCAATGGATATAAGTACTGCATGCCACGAAAACGAAATAGAGCAAAAAGAATCCGATTGCAAATCGGACAGGGTATCACGACCTTGAGACAGTTCCACGCCGAGGGCGCGACCTCGTTCCTCCCTGTACAACCTCGACCTTCTCCTCCGCCTTCTTGTTTGCATTAACACCCCACAATCTGGCTTGGGCTGCCCGAAGTCGCATCACGTCGTCCACCCAATCCGACTCCGAAGCTTTACGAGCACTCAGTTCATGCAATCTCTGCTCTTCTTCGGCAGAGAGAAGTATCGATGAAGTACGTTCGCCAGAGCGCCAGAGGACCAGCTGCTGGATAGCCGTAGGGAGCAGAATATTCAGACAATACTGCAAGTAATGCATGCGTCGGTGATGACATCCAGAGGGTGACAACACTTACGTCCAGTTTCTCGACACCAGATAGCATTTCGAACTCCTTGGATACAACCGGGGCAGCTTTCCGGGAGACGACTGGTTGGCCTTCTTCTGGAACTGGAGTAAGTGGGCTCGGCAGTGAAGGCATATCCTAGGGCAGGTATTAAAATGCGTCCACAGCAATACAAGTGCATTACCTTGGGTGTTATACCCACCAGATCGACCTTCAACTTTGGTAGTTCTGGATGGGAAGGTAATAACGATGGCTCCGTTGCGACCGCTTGCGAGACCTCGGCCAGAAGCTACAGTGTGATCAGGGTCAGATCCTACGAATAACCGCGATGTGCCATACATCTAATTGACTCTTGGGCACTAGTGGTGCTTGTTTGATCGTAGGACTCAGGATTGCACCGTTAGCAGGGGGAAGAGACACTGGTTGCTACGGGTCATGGTTCGTGTCACATTCATAGAAACGACCAGAATGGACCTTACTTGTTCTTGCCCATCAACCACCATTTGAGAGTCCTCGGTTTGCATCTCAGGCGCGGACGCAGGTATTGGCCTGTTCAGCGTAATATCTTGTTGATCCGAGGAAACATCTTCAGAGACAATCGCGGTCTCGACTCCTTCCATTGCGTCGCCTGTCGTCAAATCGCACGGTAAACCCTTCGGTGGCGCTGGTTCTGTAGAGATAATATCGGCTCCGCCGTCCACCCCTTGTGTCGAGCTGATCTGGGTTATGGCATCCCCTGCACCTGGCCTCTCGGCTCTTCCTCCACTATCCCCAAGCACCCACACACATATCGCCCTTTGAACCGCCTTCACGAATCGCGCATCCATACCTCCTCTTATGCCTGCCGACTTGAATAGCGCCGACCTCGCAGAACCGCCCTTCATGAATGCTTCATGCTTCTCCCTTGCTGGCCCATATTCCTTCTGTAAAACTGCCCGTAGGACGGGTTTCACGTACGCAAGTTGAGCCCGGACGGAAAGATCTTCAAATTCGTTTCCAGGTGGCGGTGTCGGCAGAGAAAATGAAGGATTTTCGACATCCGCATCTTCTTCGTCACCACCTTCATCACCAGAATCTGGATCCTCGTTGGTGTTGATCGCACTCTCCCACTCTCCCAGCGTACACCGAACGAAATCCTCCTCTTCTGACGTCCAAAACCTATCCCTCGTGACTAAATGTACTTCGTCATCCAAGAATTTTACCCTATACCTTTCCTTCCGACCGGGGACGTGTTCGAGAATCTGGGCGGGCCAGTAAGAACCTCCAGTCTTGGGAGCCATAGCAAGGATGAGTTCTCCCGGGATTTGGAGGGTCGGGTCCGCAGGGCAAGGAGAGGTGTCACGTGGTGGGGTCATGTGTTCCTTGATGTTCGCTTTCGAGCGCTGCGGCTTCAATTTCCTTGTTGATTCTGTCGGCTTTGACTTTTTCCGAACTGATCCTGCAGGCTGGCACAAGGACTGTCGAAGATCAGAACCGTCGGCATCCGTGTCATCGTCAGGAGAGTCGTAGAAACTACCGCCGGTCGTGGCGTAGGAGGAAAGAAGCGCTGGAAGGCCATCTTTTTCGAGCGTGGAAGCCTTTTCCATACACTGGACGGCTGATTCCCACTTCGCTTCGATGGGATCATTTTCGTCGAGACGGGCTTTTTTGGCTGGAGGACTATGGTCGTCCCCTAGCGGCAAGGAAGCAATGCGAAACGTGGTGCACGAGAAGCGTTTAGCGCCGCTATCGTTGTTAATGGATTGGACGTTTGAGGACGAGGGGGCAAAGACCGTACAAAGACCCCTACTAGACGAGGATGAGGATGGAAAGTCGCCGAACAGTGACACGCGGAGGGGATGGTCCCGTACGACCTGCAAGAACGCATACAGTGTCTGCCTGTATCTTCGGAGGTGTAACTCACCCTGGCAGGCCACCACATGAGCGATTCGGATGGCTTGTCATCATTTTGGGGTTGTATACTGGTGTCAACAAGTAGACCAGCTTCGTTAACCAGTACCCAAACGCAATTTCCAATATCCCACGGATCCAGGTCCTCTTTCCCATTTGTCTTGGTCTGCTTTTGTTTCCGGCGAGACAGGGGTTGCGACAGCACGCTGAATTCGGATGTGGTAGGACCCAGAGTGTGCAGAGAAACGGTCTTAGATATTGAATGTCGCTTTGGAAGAGCCAGAGAAGGCTGTTTGACGGTAAGAGTGGGCGAGGGCGGGAGGTCTTTCGTGGGCAAGGTGGGGGTCGTCGGGGCACTCGACAAAGGGGATGGCGTTGACAAGAAGCACGAGGCTATGACGTCTTCCGTGCAAAGAGACACAACGGATGCCTTGCGCTTGCGGGACGTGGTTGCCACTGCCGGTGCTTTACCTTTATCCGTGAGTGCAGGTGTGGATGTCGCCAGCTTGGACCTCTTTGGCTTGCGAGGTATTCTCTCCGGAGATGAAGAGCTGCCCTTGAGCGGGGAAGAACGATGTTTTCCGGGCCCCGTGTAGCGGTATTTGACGGACTTTGTTCTGTGTGTTGGTTCACGAAACGGATTGGAAGAGGTTGGAGAATCGACATCCAGGGAGTCTTTCAGCTGCCCTGCAAAGCTCGCGGTCGCCTTCTGGGCTGCCCCGCGTGCTGGGACAATGCGCTCAGCCAAACCCTGTAGACTCGACATGTCAGTACATCCGTGCGCGCCTGTAACGCACACCGTGACAACTTTGGTCACCTCTGCTCACGTAACCCGAGCGACCTTAGAACAACCAACGCCCCAGCATCCATTCTTCAGAACTCCAAGTGACGCGAACGTGTCACTGTCCACATGACCATTCCCCGCACCACTCTATCGCCATCGAGCACGCCACTTGGACGTCGGGCTTTCGTTCTGCCATCGCATGTAACGCAACGATGATATGAAATCAAGACTCCTATGATTATCGATGGTCTGACGCTACTGCTTTTTGCGGCCATTTCTCGTTCCATGCACACAACTTGCAAGGGCATGATGCTCAGTCAGTCCCCATGATTTCTGCGCACCAACTCCCACTCATCGTACCATTATTGTCGGGCAGGACCATGCATGCCGAGGTCATCCTTCCTCCATCTCCGAGAATTTCTCTGACCGTTATTACTGTAGGACAAACGTTGGTGATGGCTAGGAAAAAATTAGCGAAATGAGTGGTCTCTGAGCGGGCAGAAGCAGCAGCATGTGTATCGGCTTCTACTAGTCCTGCCTCTGCGCATCGCAGTCTGTGCTGAATGTCGTTACTGTGCCTGCGAGGGCACGATTATCGATGTTACATTTTTATCCACCGGCTTGGATCGTGTGTGCGAGCACCGCACGCCATTCGCCATCTTTGCTCCCCAACACGAACTTCTTACGTTGTTGTACAGGAGTGCTGCTGTTGATGGGTGAGTCTTCTGTCCTTCTATAGGGCCTCCCGTGCCTCACACTGGCTGACAAGCTTGAGTTTGATGCTGGCGGCATCTTTGTTGCAAAACCAGTCTCGGTGGGGGCTCTCCTCTTGTCCCATGCCGTTCCACCTGCCTGCACTATGCCTCTACTGGCGATGCCCCTTCATATCCAATAATTGAACTCTATTTTTCACTCAGTCACCTATTCCCCATTTGCTACATTCTGACCTTCTCGTCGGCCTCCTCCACAGTGCATGCGGGTGGTTCCAAATTCTGTCCTCATCAGCTGGCACTCATTTGTCTTCGAAGAGATGTTTACTACTCAGACCGCAAAACGACATGCCCTCCCTCTGACCCTGTCGACGATAACGAGAACAATTTGATTTGATCACCACTCGCCGTCTGCCAAAGAAACTCTCACAATCTCCAATTATTATCGTAAACTTGTTCCATTCCGTCGCCGGCTTTCACAGGTTTGGCAATGATACAACAATTGATATTGATCCCGGTCCAAGTAGAACCTCTATCAATGCTATCGTTTCACCCCTTCATCTCTTTAAAGCCATATCCCCGGTAAGAAAACACTGCAGCAACAGGTCTCGCTCTCCGCGTTCGAACGTCACTGCCTCCCGCCAAATGATGGCATCCCGATCCACGTGGAAAGGACCTAGGGATACCCGGACGATTCCGCAAGCACGTTTATCTTGGATCGCGTCACCGTATCAGAATTCTAATATACTACATCCCCGAAAGACCTTACCAATGCTATTCGCGCGGGCGTCTGCACCCTTATATTCAACAATATTTGGCGCCCATGTCATTACGCGCAACTGCGCCAATTCATGAATGTACTAATCTCTCCTTCATTTGCGTATTTGCCAGATGTTGAACTTTGTTCGTCAGCACCCCCGAGGCCCGCCTTTTTCTTGTCCGCTCGGTTCGATGACCACGGACGGTTTCATATCTGTGCGGCCATATATCCCTATGCGGTCTATTCAGACCTATTAGTGAGAAGTGCCATACAGCGATCACGGTCGTTGCCGACCCGCAGCTAGCATGTGCGTGATGACATCGATCGGCGACCTCGCTCATGTGGGCAACTGGGGCCAAGGTTCCGCAGCAAAGAACGCAATGGATCGTGAAGTCGAACAGGAACTCCTAACCCTCCTCACGTCACTCCGTCACGCACGTCCCATCTTTTCATCACGCTAGAGGGCACGGCAACCGTTGCCCTGATAACGCAGGGCTATCTGCACCCTCTGATCGCGGAACCGTCCGCCCCGACGCCCTACGAGTACGCCATCACAGTCGTCATCATTCGCTCGCGCTTTCAAACTCCACGACGAATGTGTATGTATGCGTACGTATCGCGATATCGTCTTCATTTCCCTCCTGTCAACGAGACACGCGCACGCCCGCGCGCGAGCTTCGATCGCCATCCAATGGAACTCCGCTCGGCACTCTCAATCGCAAAACCCCCTCACTTCCAGATTCAGTCGCTCCCCCCCCCTCCCCCCCTGAAGGCCTGATGGCCCAACCCGATCGGATCCATATCGAGCGTTTTTTTCGTTTTGAAATGCGAGGGGGTCACGAGGACCATCATGGGGTATTCAAAATACGGAGAATCATAGCGTGGAGAAGAAAAGAGGCATCGTCGTAAGAAAAGGTTACTGCGACCCAGTTGAGGAATACGTCAACACGTCAACGAACCGCACCACGCGGGCCGTCCCGGCCGAGGACTTGGCTCACTCTCCTCGGTCCTTGACGCGACGTGGACCCGGTCGTCTAACGATCCGCCTTCTACATGTAGTCTATCACCGTCTTATCTGACCATCCACCCATTCCCTCTGTGAGAGAGACGCGTTCAAACCCATCCGATCGCCTCCGATAAGCCCATGGACAATATTTGCATCACCGCTCTCGAGAACGCGTCCCGTCATCCTTATCAGACAAAACGGAAATTCAGGTCCGGCCATCTGCCGTTGTGACGCCGCCCCATCAGATCCCATCACCCGGAGCGCAGATCACCCCTCGTTCCAATCGAGGAAAAAAAAAAAAAGACCGGGAAAAGAGAATGAAACGCCACGACACCCGACATTGAGAGTCGACAATGACAAATCGACCAACGTTTTTTTTTTCCTTCTTCTTCACGCGCTCGGTCCGGAGAGCCTGAGACGCGCGTGCGGGACACCGTCCGGCAAGGGGACGGTAACGCGATCGCTCGATTCGATCCTAGAGCCAAGAGAAAGGGGGGGGTGGGAGGTGGAGACGCTTCCAAGTTCCAACATCGAATTCCTCCCGAGAACGACTCGTCTCAAAGACCTCGCGGATGCCCGAGCACGAGACGGCCCGTTGCCGTCATTGAACGAGCGTAACGTGACGCGGTCGTCACATCGTCAAGTCGACCGCGTTTTCCCCCCCTCCTTCGACACGTTTCAGCCTTTCGGAAAAGAAGACGAAGACGAAGCTGGGGGTCGTCGAGGAATCATCCCTCGCCGTTGCGTTTCGTACAGAACGCGCTGCGCTGCCTGGCGTGATGCGTCATATGATTAAAGACGTACGGCCAGCGTGCGATCTGTGATATCATCATGCATACACGGAAACAAAAGGGCCGCTGAGCATGGCGTGGCATGACGGCGTGGCCTGCATGCGTGGAGTAACAGACGCCGCCGACGGCACAGGGCGTAAGGGGGGAAATGCGTTCATTTATAGAGCAGCCCAGAACGTCTCAGATCTGCGACTCCGATGGCTTCCTCGAGCTCATGGTTGGGCCCACTTGGAGTCCGGTGTGGTTACAAGGCAACGGAACTGATTCAGAGTGCGTAGACAACTTTGCATGCTTTGGGCCTGAACACAAACACGCGTTCGTGTAACGATCACAAGTCTATGAATTGTGCCTGTTGCAACAACCCGATGACGGGCGATAGAAGTGTCGCGCAAATGGTAAAGGTGACCAAAAGCGGAAGAGTGCACATGACATGGTACTGCTACAACATGTGCCAGCCAAGAAGGAATGCTCAAGTAAGGCAACATAGTGTAGCAAAAAGAAGCGGAAGAAGCCTGAGTTACTCAGAACCAAGGCAACGCGGAAAAAGAAAAGTGGAATCAGCAAAAGAAGACAGAAGTCAAACGTGAGGCAATGCGGCGAGTTAAGGAGAAAGAAACACAAAAAGGAGAGTGGTTGTGGGGTATTAAAGCTACAAAATGTTTCCATACAAAATTGCCAATTGTCTAAAAAGTCTAGTATACGAGTCGAGAGAGATTACGAGTAACGCGCAACGACGTCTTTGACATACAACACATTTCTTCAAGACGTGGTTTCTCTTAACATGAACCATAAGTGCGCATCCAAGGAAAAACGGAATAAGACAGCGGAGAAAGACGGGAAACAGTCAACGGGAACGCGCACGAGCAGAATTATCGATGGAGTGTCTGCGGCGAAGAATTTTTCTAGAAGGGCGTAGATCGGAGGCAAAGTTCATGAGCCGACTAAAGAGCGGCTTTTTTATTCCGCCACCACCGCTGCTCGCACCCGAATAGGGCGAGCGCGGTGATGAAGCCGATTTAGTGGTGGAACTTGCCGTGTAAAGTGAAGGTTCGGTGCCGACCTGTATACCGATTATTAGTCGGCTATCCTAGTCTTAATGATGCAGGGGGCATCAGAGCGAACTTACAAGAACCTTGACCTTCTGGCCAGGGGTTGGAATGATGTAGTATGTGCTCCCCGAGTCCCCACTGGCCGCCTCGCTGATGGGGGTCTGCGCACGGCTGTTCATGGGACCCCTGGGCCCAAAGCGTGGTTCTTCGTGCACAGAAGAGAGATTGCTGTGCACTGGATTATATGGCGTCGCCGTGATACGAGGGTATTGAGGAAAACCAGACCCTGTAGGAGCAGAGACCGTATACGTCATCCCAGGAGCTTTCTGTGGCGCATAAACGATAGTAGGCGGGGCGTAGTGATCATTTGCATGGTGATGTGCCGAGGCGTAAACGATCGACGGAGGGGGCCGATTACCACGTGAATGTGAGTGGCTGGGGTGCTGATGATCGTAAGGGTCGTGAATATGTTGCGAATGTGAATACACGACGGGTTGGGGTACCTCGACATGCTTTGGGGGCTGCTGTGGAGGAAGAGGGTGGATCACCTCCGGCTCGTCATCAAGTGGAACGACCTGTTGCGGTCGACGCTGAGGTTCGGATGTCCTGCGAGGGCGGTACGTCCCCATGGGGCGGTGGGGCTGCGCGTTTGGATCGGAAGGAAGGACGTGGATCTCTTCCGGAGGCGTCGAGAAGTCATCCTCGTACGCCCTCGGGAGGACTTGCCGCGCAGACGGACGACGGTGGGGTGCGTGGTGGTGGGCCGGGTATGCGTCCGCGGTAGACCTCGCGCGATCGTGAGAGCGGTGCGCCATGTTAGGGCGAGGACGCGAATTTGGACCGTGGCGAGGCACCAATTCTCGACGGGGGTCAACAGCGTTCTCATAGTGCCAGTGCGAGATGGGAATGTCTGCCCTTCCGTCGCCATATCTGAGGACCATCTTTGGTGGAAGGGAATGGGTGCTATCTTCGTCCGACTCGCGTTCGTCTACTTCTCCTACGATGGATGGCGGGCTGTCCGGGGAACGAAATTGGTCGCGATAAGGCGAGTGTGAGCGCACCCAGTACGCAGTACGCTCCTTGGAGCTTCTGAAAACTTCTACTGCCTCGGGCGAGGTCGTGTATTCTGTCATGGGACAGTACCGGTGCCACTGTTAGCGTCGCAGAGATCAACGAGAAGCCAGAGTCCGGAAGTCGACGTGAAGGGCTGGGACCACCCTTGGGCAAGAAAAAAAAGTGCTGAGAAGACCGTAGGCTTTATAAAGCGGTGCGAGGAGTTGGAAAATCCCGTGTCAGTTACGAGATCGAACACCGTTGGGAGGCCGACAAGCAACGGCCTGTGAGATCTAGATAGAGATTCATCGCCTTATGAGGGGGAGATTACAATCGACCTATTTCCGGTCTGGCCAGTAGGGAATTTCCAGATCATCATCGCGCTCCCTACGAGATTGGCATCACCGGAAACGTGTGTACAACGAGGCAGATAGTAATTGCCCCGAGGTCCTTTTCTGGTCCCCTTCACAGCCTGAGCTGTGCGCGAGCCGAATCTTTGCTGAAATTAAATGCCGAACTAAAACATGTCCGTGTTTTTGATCTCCAACACTGATGCGACAGCGTGGCCTCTCAGCTTAGTACTATCTAGCCTGGATGTCGAATACCAAGTTTGTTTGGCACGGTGTCTGACGGCACACCCCAAATCCGTCAACAAATGGCTCCACTGGGACAGAACAGAGAGCATCCCATTTATGTGCGCCAGTGTCCAGGAACCCAGCCGCAGAGCATCCTTCGGCCTATGATTCACATGATCCATTGTGACTCATACAGGGAACAAACAATTGCGCTACCGACGACCTGGATCTCCTCGCCTCGGAGGCGAAACATTTCAATTGTCCCTCCTCAGGTCAAGACGACCGAGTGAGCGAGTGTCACTCTAGCGAGCAGCGGAACACGGTCTGAACCCTCTATTTGCCGACTCTAACGGGCTATCCATCGAAGGCCGACGAGTCAGATTGCGTACTGCGGAACTCTCCGAGCGATTGTCGTCCGCAGCGTCGGTATGTCCCGGAGAAGCAGCACTGGGCAGTGCCATCCGCATCGTACTTATGAGTAAGTATGGGCGGCAGGCGCGTCCGCCCAAAGAACGCTTCGATCCAACTACGCCGCTTGCAATGCGCAGAAAATTCCACGACCGTCATAGAGATCGTCGGGTTGGAACGTTCCAACATCGCATTGTCGGCACCTCCGACCAACGCCGCTGCAGTACGAGCGAAGAACAAAGTTTGGTTCAACAGCGAGACGCCACCCCGTGCCGAAAAACACGGGCCGGTCCAATCCGAGTTCCACCTAGTACGTGCTACGTGGTTTGTCGCGCCGACGATAGTGTTGATACGGCAGTCAGGAATATAATCTGAGCAAGTCATTGGGGACACCACGAGCATGAGAAAAAAATCAGGGGCGATCTGACGCTTGGTACCACAGCCAACGATGACATTGACAAGATGAAGGCACCATACAGCATAGTATGAGTCAATGCTCGTTTTTCCGTTTGAATGAGGGAATTGTCCGCGTGCAACACTGAAAGATGTAGACAGAATGGAGATAACGCGTAAACTCAGGGGGTTCGAAACGCCATTCGTAACTACTCGGCGAAAGACCTGTACGTCAGCGTCTAGCGCTCGAGCTTATGCTGCAGAACAGTGCCAATCATCCTCCACTGGATTGCAATGCCCCATTTCCACCACATTGATGACAATATGTATTAAGCAGATTCAGCAGCGGAGCACGCCCGTTGAACGGGATAAGCAGAGAGATAAACGCGGAAGGAAAAGGAGACGACATGGAAAAACTACGAGCAGCGAGCGATATGGTAGGGAGACATTATAACCTAACCACTTGCAAACAGTATAGAAAGGATCGGGTGGAGACCCTGGATCACTAGAGGAGAAAAAAGAACCAAACCGGGAATCTACAAAGCTTTCACGCCATCGAGAGCCGCTGATTGACTGATTTTCGCCCATTGACTGGGAGGGTGCTTGTACGTCCCGCGGTGGAGTTTTCTGTATCCAAATGGAAACCTGGGGGCAACGTTTGTGGGACTGAAGGAAATGCATCAAATATGTCCTTGTCGAGAAAACTGGAGGCAGGAGAGAACTCCGAGTTCGAGTCGCCCGGGGATATCCATGACGTTTGACGGGCACCGGTGTCTACACTATCAGGATGCGTTCCGGGTAACGATTCTGAAGGAAAAGTGAGTGTGAGACTTGGTTGCGATGACTCATAGAGCGAGCTGCGTTCTGACACTGCATGCATGAGGTATGGGACACGTGTGACGTATCACGAGACGTACCTTTGCCAGCCGAGCTCACGTTGGACCGTGTCCGGTTCCTGTTAAATATTTTGTCGGCAAAGGAACTTGAGCGGCCGACGTTGGGACCATTCTTCTTCGGGGACGAAGACGGCCAAGCGATACCGAATCCCTTCCGCCTGCCGTTATCTGATGGTGTTGTTACAGGAGAAGAGTCTTCGGAGGACATCGACATGCTGTCCCGTGGATAGGTGCCCGGCATGTAGCCGGACGATCGCCGACTTGTGAGACGATAGATACTCCCCAGGTAATTCCGGTGCGAAGGCGATCGCCGTGAGAATGTGGTGGAGGCAAGGCTTCTACCATCCGTTTCATCCCCCTCGGGAATTTCGCTCTCAACCAAGGGCTCTCGGATCGACGGTATAGACACAGAGCGGCCCGACTGCGAACCACTACCGATGGAAGGGACGGCCGCATCCTCGGTGAGGGTGGAAGCCGACGTTTGTCGAGGGTCTGGATGGAAGGTCGCGTTGGTGGGAGTAATCGCTAGTGGATCTTTTGTTCTCGAGCCCGTGCCGTCTCCCTCTGTGAGCCTCAGCTCCAACAATGCAGCATCCTCCAGGAGCACCGCGAGGTCACCGAAGCTCGGGGTGGGAGATGCTTCGACGACATGAGCATCGACCCCTCGCCGTTGAGCGGTCACCTGTGGACCAGCGGGCGGAACAAGGGTGGATGTCGTGGAGCCACCGTGTGGTTCAGTGACCTTGCGGTGAACGACGGCCGTGAATGTAGGCTTGCTCTGCAAACGATCGGGTGTTGGGAAGCTAGACAGTGCAGAACCTTCTGAAGCGGAAACAGCAATGGCTCTGCCTCGGGAGGCATCAATCAGTTTTGTCTCCTCAGGGGGTGGTGTACCGACGGTGACAATTCCTGCAATGCCAGATGTGGGTTTGGGAGCGGCGGAAAGGGTATCGACAGAAACTGGGGACAAAACGGATGGGACAGACTCAGAAAATGTAAGAGACAGTCGAGAGACGGCAGATTGTGAAACGGATTCGTAGTTAGAACGTCCATCTTTGCTGTTGCTTCGCTCAACGGGAGAAGACTGCGAAACATTCCGAGACGTGTCGCGGGAAGGAAACGCGGGAACTTGAGGGATTGGTGGATCCTTCGGGGAAGAGGCAACCTTGGAATTGGTAGAATCTGCTGGAGATAGCTGTTCTACAGCGGGTGGTGACTCCGAAGGCTTCGGAATATTCTTTGGTGCTTCCAAACTCGACGGTTGAGATCCATCTGCCCCCAGCAGTGTTGCCCCGACAGCAGATTCTGCAGCCAGTAAAGTAGGGTCCGGGCCAGGAGATTGTTCCTCGATGGACTCGGTTGGATTCTCTGCCACGAGAGGAGATAGAGAGGAGGAAAATACATCGACCGGCTCCACCCCTTTGCCCTCCACATCGCTCGTGCTCATGACGCGTCTTGCGGAGCCAAAGTTGACCGCTAGCGAGTTGCGTCGTGGAGTAGAACTAGGGAGTCCGTTTGGTAGCGCTGGGACGGGTTCGTCTGTCGAGAAAGCGGGTGGACCGCTTGACAAGCCAGTACCTGTCGAGATGCACCTCTTCCTCGGACCAGGCGCGTCGTCTGACGACGGGAGCGGTGATCCCGATCGACTGACAGGTGGTCCACTAGGCCTGCCCAGACCGGGGACCCGATTGCCATACAGTTCCCCGCGCTTCCTGGATGGTGCATTTTCTGCCAGCTGTGGTGTTCCCATCGCAAAACTCCCGCGTGGTACAGGCACGCCTCCCTTTTCCTCAAACTTGGCTATTTTGTCCCGTAGCCCACCAGTGCCTGGGCTCCCCCGTGGAGCTGCTTGCGCAGATTGGTGCATGTTGGGCGATACGTTGCGTTGCTGGAGAGCTGCTATGCGTTCCTTGAGGTTTACGGGTGGTGTTTGACCTCTGGATACTGCCCTGGCGCAAGGGTTAGTCGAACGTGGTCGATTAGCCGTGTCGAGGTGTACACCTACATGGTCGCGATCTAAAAAAGCGAGAATGGGTTTGCGAAGCGTCTTGAGAGCAACGACAACCGGTTAGGGCAGTTTGCGTTGCGAAGTGGAGGGTCGAAGGCACTTCAGCCCAGAATGTAAGTTGGCAGCCCTGACCCTTCGCGACTAGCAGAAGGTGGGGAGGACGGGGGAAACGTCAAGCAAAGACAGTGTCGTGGTACTGATAGGAGTTGGAAACTTGACAATGTTTCAAATGGGCTGTGACCGTGTTGCATGAATTTTAGCAACGTTTGTTACGGGCGTCTCTCAGTCAGGTCGACATGTCTCGTTCGGTACATGCATAATTATACCCGCGTCGTCAACTCAGTCCGCGGCAACACATGATATCAAGGTACAAAATCGTCCTCATCCCCGTCTCTGTCATGAGGTCCGATACCCTTCGATAACCAGTAGGATCGTCGTCTGCCCATGCGGCCCTTCCGCACGTCGTCGTCCGACACCGCACTATCATGTGCCCGATCCTCTAGCTCATCTTCTGAGAGATCGTCGTCGTCAGTCGTGTAGGTCATCTGGGTTTCAAATCCACCCGTCCCATTGGTACGTGTGGAGCGACGTTCTTGGATATCATACCTCCCGCCATCGTCAGGATTTTCTTCCTTTACCATTCTGTATCTGGCGTCGTCATCAGACTCGAGCTCCATGTCTCCATCCCACGCTTCTTCTACTTGAACACCATTGGTCCTTGACTTTACTTTCGCGTTGTGGTCGGTGGACACGTCGGTTACGACTGAAACTTGCGGAGAGACACGAAGAAGCTTGTGCAACGATCCTTTATCATATACCTCTTGAAGAAGGCGTCGGTTATTTAGTGTCTAGCCTCAGTTAGGACCTCGACAATTGTGAGATAGACAGTGTTCACCTCTTGCGTAACACCCAGGATACTGGATAAGATGCTCATCTCTTCTGGATTTGTCACCATGCGCAAACCATACGAGCGACCCTCGCGACGCGAATTAAGGATCCCAGCACGTAGGAACAATGTAGCCTGCATGATCCCGTAGGCACCCGCGAGGGTTTGGCGGACTTTGTTGATGCCATAGGAACCCTTAGAGATGTCATTCGCTACGGAAGAAGTCAGTCAAAATCACGGACCATGAGGACCCCACCTACCGATATCTGTAGGATCTTCGATGGACAAAAGAAGACCTTTCGACAAATCATACCACCCTCGATCTCGTTTGCTGAAGTACGACCCTCCTTTCCTAATTGATATCCCGACCTCCTCGTAATTGAAGTAGCATCCATAGAGCTCGAAAAACTCCATGACCAAGACGCCCAGGTTCTTCTCTGGTTCGATTTCTCCTCTGCGTATTTTTGGGTGCATTTGGAGAAAGCTGATGGCCAAGCAGACGATGCTATAACTTCCTAAGCCACCCGTGTACACCTCATTCATTCCGCGCTGTTTCAGAAATGCCTTTGCGATAACGATGAGGGAACGTAATGCGAACCCACATCCCCGCATGTCTCGTAGAAAGCCGTTGACTATCTTTCCAGCTTTGACGCCATTGCCTTGGTTGACGCTAATATCCACGTTCAAACGCCCAAAGTGTGTGATGAATTTCACTATGGGTACTTTAGCTCTTGAGATGATGGTGACCTTTGATGTAATTCCTGCACGTTTGAGGGCACTTGCGAGTGCGTGCAATACATTGACTTTGTCGCTCCGTGCCATTTTTGCTGAGTCTATGACTAAGTCAATGTCACTGGTTGCAGTCAGGTTACGTGTCAAGGTTACACCGGCTGAGTACACACCCATTGGGTAAATAGAGTTTTGTTTCGTAGCTTCCAAAGGGTAATATTCGAGCATCTGGAAACATAGACGTAATCGCATTTGAGACGAGTTGTATCACGAGGCCACGGATTTCATCTTCAATAGGTGTCGGTGACATGTAGTTGACAAAGGCCTCTACTTCGCGATGCAACCTGTATGCGTCAGACGACGCGGAAACGCACTTCAGTCTAGAAACACTTACATCTCTGTGACATTGGGACAGGTGTCCCAATCAACCTGGGAGACCCACGGCGTCTTTCTAATAACATGCGCTTCGAACCGCTCCCTCCTTCTATAAGCACGGTCGTCTTCTTCATCAGACAAACGGTCGTGCTTCCGCTTAGTACCCCGACCTTCATCATTGCTCGTCCTCGGTGGCTTCCCTATGTCCCACTCGCGTTCCGTCGCCTTCTGTTTTTGACGTGCCCTTTCGGACCGAGGTTTTTCCCGTGCTGATTCGTTGTCACTCGCCGCAAAGGGAATGAAGTCGTCTCCAATTTCCGGCATTTTGACTTTGATTTCGCCAGGTTCTGGGTCGTCATTCCCAATGGGCTCTTTTCCCTTGCCGTTTGCACTGGACTTGCGTGATCGTTTCGAGGGTTGTTCCGTGGGTGATTTGGAACGCCGGCGATCACGGTAGCGGTGGTTTTGGCGTCGATCACTATGGGCTCGGTCTTTGTCCCAGTTCCAGTCTCTGTCTTCGTCTCTGGCCCTGTGATTATTTCTGGACCGACGATAACCCATGTCCTTGTTCTTTGCCTGGTCCCTGTCCCGATCACGTCCTCCCCGGGAACTCGAAGGTTTCGCGGGTAATGAATCCATTGTGGTGGAAATGTCACCGAAAGATGGGAAATCCGAAGGGCTCGCCTTTCGGGTAGGGAAATCGGGTGGCAGCGGCGTTATGGGGAGCGGAAGCGAAGTGGTTGTTTGGTTCAAAAGCCTTTGCCAAATATTGCAACGTCAAGACGATTTCCATTTTGGGCGCTCTCCATGTCCTTGGCAAAGACTGCAACCGGCGTAGATGGCGCATTCACTAGTATTCCGATCATGTGAGTCTTACTGTGCCAGCGACGTCCTCTCGACCAACTCCGTCATAGAGACCTGGGCAAATGCGGCACGCCAAGTGGAAAGTTGGAAACAGCATCCGAGATCAGGGATGCGTGCATGAGAGTCGGATTCTTCTATAGTGCGCGCTTGCTGTCGTAGGCGACCAACAAGCCCGCCTCATCACGCGTTTGCTAGTTCGAAATCACGGCATTTCTGTGTTATGTCTGGGTAATGTTCTAGTCGCGGTGCAGAAGTATTTCGGTCTTTCAATGGCGACAAAGATGAAGGTACGGCCCCTGTGATCCCATCGCTCAATCTTTAGCTATTTCCCAGTCCTGATTCTGTTCGCTTCGAAGCTATATCACAAGACCGTGCCCAATTTCAAAGGATACAGCCCACCGCTCGATGCGAACATCGATTCGACCAATAACGCTAAAGGGGATTTTCACGAAGCCTTTGAAATTGGTTGGGAAGAAATCGAAACGAATGCATACGACGAGAAGAGGTTGAACGACGGCGCGATGACAGGTGCCAACGTATGGCCCTTGGATGATTGCCCAGGATTCAGAGAAGCATGCCTTGAGTACTAGTACGCCAAGTGCCAGTGAGCGCGGCGGTGATCTTTGCGCGCTCAAGCTCTCCATCTAGCCACGCAGCGATGGACGTTGGGAAAGCCTTGTTCCCATTATTTGCCCTCGCTCTCGAGCTGCCTGAGAGGTACTTTGACGACAAGGTCCGTCTCACTGTCACGTTTGACGAAAGGGTTCATCAAAAGTTTCCAGACACAGAATTCCGCCGCGAACATGGCTGCACTACATTATCCATTGCAGGATGGTCATCCCGAAGCAGACGATGATACTCCTGGAATCGGGGCTCACACTGAGTCCATCGTATTTCTCGTTTCCTACTTCTCTCACTTATTTCTTGATTAGCTTCCAGGTTAGAGAACAAGCGGAATGCTGGCTTTGGTCAAATATCATTGAATCGCGTTTGCCTTCGTAGTGTTTCACGATCCTTTGGCAGCAACCTGACATTCAAGCGCTTCAAGTCATGAACTCGAAGAATAGGTGGGTCGATGTACCTCCAATCAAGGATACTCTGGTCATCAAGTAAGCCATGTCTTTCGGTCATTGTCCTGCCTGCCGTTTGTGACGTCTGTCTCAGCATCGGCGACCAGCTAGCGATGTGGACGAGTGAGTGGGGTGTTTTGTTCCTGTCGAGAATAAATGCACATCGGGGACATTCCATCCCACAGACGATGTCTTCAAGTCTACCGTTCACCGGGCAATGAACAGAAGCGGAAGGGAGCGGTATTCTATCCCTTTGTTTCTCGGCACCGACTACCATGTGAATATCGAGGTGTGTGACCCACGTAACAATGACATAGAAAAGGATTATCACGTATCTATAGCCGATACCCAGCTGCGTGTCTGTCGACAGGCCAGCGAAATATAATCCTATCACCGCAGGAGAATATGTGAGCAAACGTTTAAAGAACAAGTACGATGCAGTTTAGATATGTGACGGGACGATCAAAGTGTACGTTCTCACTTTTAGGGAAAATCGGTGTAATACACGATATCATGGAGTGCCTACCGTATATCTGGGTCATGCAGAGATCTGCTACAAAATAATTTATGAAGCGCTGAGTATGGCTGATGCATGCTGGTCATGACTGAAGTGCCAGACTTTCAGCGACCACCGCTCTGCAGGAGCTAGTGAACTGTCGTGGTCTCTGACATTGGACTCCCCAGCACCCTGGGCCGGGCATTCCCCAACACCGAAGCGAAAGCGAAATATATCGCCACCATCATGTGCCAAATCTTTCCCAAATAACGACTGAGCGGACCTCTGCAACTCAAAAGTAGCCCATTCCACCTGTCCTTCATACCGTTCCACGACCATCCATCCTACATCTTTGGGGATTGCCTCAAAGTCGACGTCTAGGTGAACCATCCTAATCTTTGGGATGTCGACGTACGGCGCGAACACGCGGAGTAACTCCTGGTTTCTCTCCCCTCGAATCCACGCTTCGTGCGTTTCGACGCTTTCCCATCCCGTCACCAGGTGAAGCTGAAGGGGATTATCGAGATCGATGAAGAACCGCATCGGAAAGCTTGAGCATTCCGATTGCCAGGCGGACAGCTTTTGAAAGAGGGATAGGAGAATGGAATCTGAAAGAGTGGGAGGTGATTTGAAGACGATTGTAGCGAATTCGGTTATAGACATGAGTTAGCTAGCTGACGTTTAGCGGTCTGAGGGTCACGGTGTGGGAGTTGCATCATCTTATGAATCTTTTCGTAGGCGACGCGTCAGCGTATTACATTACCTTCCACGAGATTCAATCACCCATGGATTGATGCGTCCTGTGTATGAAGGTGCGAATAAGGTGGATTACTGATGGAAGTCATCTGCAGAGCGGTCCTGTATTGAACGTAACATGTGTTCTTTGCTTTTTCATGCCCTCTGATTCGTCGAAATCTGTGCTATTCCATTCTTGGGTGTAATGCTGGCCAGCCTATCCCAGAATTCGGCTAGTGTAGCCATGCTTACAGATGCAAAGCCCATTTCAACCCTAAGCTTACAAGTAAAACTCTTCTACCAGTGCTGATAGGAGTCTAGCCAGTAAAGTAATCAGCAAGGGCAGTGGAAATTGCCTTGGCCAAAATGCTAGCGAGGGAACCTGAGGAAATCGAACCACGAATTACGTTGAAACGCTTACTTGTGAACGGTGAATAACGGGTGCACCGTGTTCAACCAGCTGCGTAGTTCCATCAGCCAAAATCAGGTGCAAACGTTTGCTACGCAACTCACAAGTAGCTCGATACGGGGGCACAGCCCTCTACCTGATAAGTAGTAGTCGAAGTGCCATTCTCGTATGCAGCACAATATCCGGTAGCATTCACAAAGCCAAAGATCTTCCAGTCATCGAGGAGGGTGTTAAAGATGGGTTGAGTGTCAAAGACCGTGGCGGTGCCGAGATCAGTGTGGTTCGCCTGGAAGTTGAGCACCCTTTGGGTCAACTGGGCATTGTAGTTGGCTATGTCAGTGCCCATTTGGGCTGCTGCCCGAGCTCCCTGTTCAAGGAACAAGGGTGTACGGTCCATAGGTGGTACCGTCAAGAACAAAAAGTTACGGGCACCTGCACTGTACAGATCATCCACCTTTGAAGCCATTCAGTCAAATCAATTTGAGAGAAGCGCAGCTCTACCTGTGAAAACAACCTATCCATGAGGGTCCCGTAGAATTGGGATTGAGTAATGTTTGTCTGTCCAACCATCAAAAGTCAAATACACCCTAGCAACAATAATGAGAAATACCGGCCCAATTGACAGTGTTCCCAACATCATTGATACCAATCCAAATAGCAAACAAGCTATTCGTACTATCCCAACGAGCTTGAGCGGGCTTTGGCGCGAGGTATTTATTGAACTCAGAAACCTGATCGACAACCGATCTCCAAGTTACAGTAAGGATACTAGCACGGAAAAAGAGTGTTGCATAGTACCTACAATACCGTAGGGAGGTACGGGGCAACCAGAGCAGCGTCTATGGTCGCACCACCGTAAGCCAAATTGAATGTCTGCATTGGCAAATGATCAGATTCAACTCCATCTCCCTATTATCTCACCAACCCTGACTGCGGTTTGATTGTAGGCGCCAGCTGTCAGACCATTGAATCATTCGACGGGAACTATGTGGAATACCATCTCACACAAGAATTCGACCCAGTTGGGACCATTTGAAGATGTCTAGGTCAATATGAGCTCGCTCCCGTGACAGAGATGGGATCTGCACACTCACAAGTCCTGGGACTGCAGAATCAATACCCGCCGATATGTTGTAACCGTCTGCAGTGTATGAGTCCCCGAACACAAACAAGTACTCGGTAGCGTTCCAAGGAATTGCAAAGGCAACCGTGACGAAGATGACAAGGACAGAAAGAGCACGACGAAACATACCGAGGGCTCGGAGTCTCCAACTTCATCAATCTTGGCTCTATATAAATGACACAGAGGTGGTTCTGCTGGTAGTATCGGCTATAGAAGGGTTCTCAACCGGAGAAATTCGCGTCGTGCCCGACGAGGCCCGGCGGTTAGGTGGTAGTATGCCGACGGAACTTGGGGGTTCCTCGCATTTCCATAATATCCATAACGTACCCCACAGTGATGCGAGTCGGATCGCCCAGACCAGGAGGAGACTAGTATGGGAAAAAACCCCATGTCTGGGGGTCTTGGTTACACAGTGGGAAATGCTGGGACACTCCTTTCGAACACGGTGCGCGCGTCCCTTTCACCAGACCAATGATTTCAGTGAGTCTCAAGAGTCAAGAGACGGGCAGCGCATCAGGGTCTCACACCGTTCCAAGGCATTCTTCATCTTCAACCAAAAAGGAGAGGTTGGTAAAACCCTACGTTCTGCAGCTACACTGGGGTGTTGATCTTGGACCAGGTTTTGATCTCTCGCTTATATCGGACAGATTTCAAGTGAGGTTCCCGGCGCCTCCCGTACCTGTTGACCACTCAGACCACCGTTTTCAGGCGTTCAATAGCAGATGTTTTCCGAATTCAGGTCGTATCCAACAGTGACGTGCGGTCACCCATAATCACACTCGGTTCCACGAGCTTCTTTCATGTTCGCGTAAACAATCTCTATGTCGTCGCCGTTACAAAGTAAGCCGAATAATTCGTCGCTGTACAAGTTGACTACAACACGTGTTCAGAACCAACGCCAATGCAGCCCTCGTATTCGAGTATTGCTATCGTTTCATCGCCATCGCCAAATCTTACTTTGGAAAGGTTGATGAAGAGTCCGTCAAGAATAATTTCGTTTTGATCTATGAATTGATAGATGGTATGATCGTGCCGAGTGCTATCCCGCCCATCATCTCACCATAGTGTTGCAGAAATTAACGACTTTGGTTATCCACAAAACAGTGAAATAGATACACTGAAGAGCTACATCACAACGGAAAGTGTCATGTCGTCTCCCCATGTCGCCGTACGCTCTTCTCCGTGCATTACACCTGTACTCGAGTTCATTCATATCACAGGAGGAGTCTGCGAAAATAACTGTGCAAGCGACAGGCGCAACAAGTTGGCGACGCGGTGATGTCAAGTACAAAAAGAATGAGGCATTCGTTGACGTTGTAGAGACGGTTAACCTTAGTATGAGTGCAAAAGGTTAGTTGCACCCACCCAGCGTCAGCCACTGCCCCCAATTGTCACTACAGGAACCATCCTCCGAGCGGATGTCGACGGCCACATACAAATGCGGGCATATTTGTCTGGCACGCCCGAGTGCAAATTCGGCCTCAACGATAAGTTGGTCATTGATAAAAGCGAACACGGTACCGGTGGAAGTGATGGTGTGGAGCTAGACGACTGTCGATTCCACCAATGTGTCCGCCTTAATGAATTTGATTCCGATCGAACTATCAGCTTCATTCCACCCGACGGCGAGTTCGAGCTGATGAGGCGAGCAGCAATTACTTTTCATGTGAGGTCGAATCTCAACCTTTGTCCATTCAGATACAGAGCAACGACGAACGTGAAGCTGCCGCTACGTATAATTGCAACTGTTAACGAAATCGGCACCTCGCAAGTTTCCTACACCGTCTCTGTCAAGGCGAACTTTGGGAATAAGCTCTCCGCTACCGACGTCTTGCTCAGAATCCCAACCCCGTTGAACACGACGACAGTGGACTGCAAAGTCGCTAATGGTAAAGCCAAATATGTCCCTGCAGAAAACGTCGTGATCTGGAAGTGGGTCTGATCCCGCAACTGAGTGATCGTGAGATTAATGTTGCCCAGGATCACTCGAATACAAGGCGGCCAAGAGTGTACATTCACTGCATCCGCTGAACTCACATCCACGACAGTTCGGCAAATGTGGGCTCGGCCTCCGATCGATGTCGACTTTCAGGTCCTGATGTTCACTGCGTCCGGACTCATCGTTCGTTTTTTGAAAGTGTTTGAGAGAAGCAACTACCACAGCATCAAATGGGTACGCTACCTCACCAAAGCAAGTGGAACATATCAGATTCGGGTGAGTTCACGCCATTCGGCTTTGTTGGCGGTAAGCTGACGACCCCAGTTCTGAGACACCAGACCAATCTGTGGTTTTATGTACACGAAATTTAAGATAGGATACCCTCGCTAGAATAATGTCTAATATATATACCTCTTAACGGACTTGAGGAGAGTCGCGAGGGACTGGTCGGCGAGTATCGTCCGAGTGAAGGATCTGTGACGTCCATTCTAGGCAATCTCATAATCGCTAGGTTCCACGCGCGTACCTGTGTCGTAACTCGCCTCGGCTGTCTACTACTGTTCGTTCCTCAACTCACCGTGATCGCAGCAGCGCTTGTCCAGTCTCATGTTCTGGAGGTATTTTACTATGTTTCAACAGGTAACCGCCCGTGTAACAAACTTTGCTCTCGCACAGATTCGGCTTCCATAACACGTCCGCGATAGACAGTCTCCTGGACAAGGATGACGTCTCGCTGGAAGCCATACTAGATGAGGACGACCTGCTACAAGAGTGCAAATCTCAAAATACGAGGTTGATCGATTATTTTCAGCGTGTCGATGTCTTAAAGCGTTTGTTGGGATACGTCACCGGTGAGATCGAGGGTGCCGAGGAGAGAGGCCGGTACAAGTGCGTATCGCCTTCTTTCGAATGTGACTGCATTCTAATGCGGATGAAGATACCCATACGTTGCAACCGAGGTGCTCTGCAGCGAGATTTGGTCCATCGTGGAGACCTGCGTTAACCACAGCGAGGAACTGCTTGCCCCGTTCTGGGAGACCGTGCTTGATAGGCTTCCCGAAGACATGAAGATGGAGATGGTCATGGCCTCGCATTTCGCAAAGATTAACGCCGTGTTTCTCACCAAGAAACCTGCAGAGGTAAGGTTCGATCTACCTTCCCGCTACCCGTATTCCAATCTTGTTGCAGATGCTTGCGTTCATACAGTCCCAACCATCCGTAGTAGAGCGATTGCTTCGTCATGTCGAGACCCCTTCGATAGTGGACCTGCTCGTTCGCATTATTCAGCTGGATGAGCATCCAAGTGGAGCGGGTGTACTCGAAGTATGCTCTCACATGCACTCTTGTGGGCAGTCACTCACCTCCAATCGGCACCCAGTGGCTATCTTCAGAACAACTCATGGGGAGGCTGATAGGTTTACTTTCTCCCGCCAATTCCAGTGATATGCACACAGTTGTGTCTGAACTCATTAAAGGCATCATCTCTATGGCAGCTCCGTCCCCTGGTGCCGGATTGACAGAAGGGTTGCAAAACGGCCCTGCGTCAAACCGTTTCGCGCGGGAATTGGCTCACAGGGATAGCATTTCTACGCTTGCTGGATACATCCTCCATGATTTTGAAGCTGGTGATCCCCTTGTCAAACCTGGAGAGAGAGACAATATGGTTCCCTCCTCTTCCGAACTTCCTAATGGGCACTCAGCGACGTCGTCTGTCGTCCACTCGATATCTGTCATCATCGAACTTATCAGAAAGAATAACTCGGATTACTTTGAACCTTATCTCTTCCACACGTTGCGAAATCGACTCATACAAGTCCAACAGCAGCTCCAGGGGGCAGAGAACGCGCGGGAAACGTTGGAGACAGCGATGAAGGAGATGGTTGATCGCATGGGGGTCGTCAATCTTGGACCACTACTAGATATCATGTGCGAACGATTGCTCGACTTTCAGCGATATCTACGTCAACCTCGCTCTTTGGTACGTTGCTCATGTTTCCCATGGTGAACAGTTCACATCTATTCTACACAGCAAGGGCTCGTGCCAACAACTGTCGGTCTCATTCGGCCCCTTACGTTCGAGCGGTATCGAATTTGCGAATTATATGCCGAACTTCTCCACTGCTCCAACATGTCCCTTCTGAATCGCTACCCGGAACACGACGGTCTTTATGATAGCGAGGGTCGGTTACAAGGTGGACTGGCGGCTCTGGAGACATTAGCACGGGTGATTGCGCTAGGCTCTTCGGAGGAACGCGAACGCGAACCATCGGACGAACCTCGCGACGAAGTCGAACCGGCCTTGGAACTTCCGGTCACAAACCCTTCACGCGCTTCCTCTCTCTTGGACTCGGACGACGACATGAGTGACGGGCCGGGAAGTTCTGACGACGATGCAATGGAAGAGATCGTGATGGACGACGAATCCTCGAAAAGTCATTTCCACAGTGGGGATGACTCTCAAGTGGAGCAAGGCCAGATGACCGTGGTCCCCACTTCTCGGTCATTTTCCCCTCCACCATCAGAAATCGCCTCGCAAACTGATCCCCAGCGGAGTCCTGTCAGTCCTAGTTCACGGGACGGGAGTTCGCATTCGACGGCCACTCCATCACGTCAAGACTCGCAACGATCAACCTTCTTGAACCAGTTTCCAGAAATCCCTGTCGGCGAGCGGATGAAACGATGCTTCTTGGACTCCTCTGTACTGTCGACGTTGCTGGTAGGACTTTTGCGGCTTTACTTGTTTCGGGCGTCTGATCGCGCTCGTCGTAGGACCTATTCTTCGAATACCCTTGGAACAACTTCCTACACAGCGTCGTCTATGATTTCATCCACCAAGTTCTCACTGGCAGGGTCGACGGCGGTTTGAATCGCGAGTTGACTATCTCGCTGTTCAGGGATGCACGCTTGATGCAACGTATCGTCGATGGGCAAAAACAAAACGATGCTGAAAGGCAAGTCCTGATGTTCCCTTTGGTTCATTTGCGTCTGTTTCATGGATAGTGTTTTTTTTAGCGGCAGGCCCAAAGGCGTGCGGTTAGGTTACATGGGTCACCTCACGTTGATGGCGGAGGACGTCATCACCGCCGTCGACCATTTCCCATTGGATTTACGCCATATCATCGAAGGGTTTGCGCCCCAACCTGCATGGAACGACTACGTGACGGGAAGGTACGAGGAAACCAAGAAACGCGACATGAGCTTGCTTGGTGGTGGTAAGCCAGCCATCACTAGCGCTCCGCGTGCAGGCCGGTGGGCGGTAGACGAGGCGGACGTCAAGACGACCGCCGTGCCAGTCAACGAAAGCCCGGGTATGAAAGGAGAGTTCAAGAGGACGATGACCACACGACCGAGTCGAGAAACGAATGCCGACTTTGGGCCCGCCCCGATGGAAGACGAGGAAGACCATGGCACTGGTCCACCGCAGGTATTGCACAGCTTATGAATGTCTTCCTTGATTCAGTTTTCGTGCTTCAGTTTGCCCGTTACTTGACGCAGGAGCTCCATGCAGGAGAATATCTCGCATCTGACGAGGATGATGATGAAGACGATGGTGGATGGCTAGCGCAATCTAGGTTCGACCTTGGAAAACCTCCACCTGCTCGCCGACATAACAATGGGCAAAGTTCATCTGGGTTTGAAGTACGTACGTCGATCGTGCTCTCCGAACCTAAACCAATTCACGTAGGACACCTTCAATCCCTCCACTTCCGGTGCTCTCCGGGAAGCGCTCTCGGACGACCCGTTTGGTGTCAACAGTTATGATGACGTTCGTTTTCTTGTCCATCGAAATCGGTCGCTCGCTCACGTTAGATGCCAGGATGACAACTTTGGGCCGTTTTCAGACTCGGCAGCACCAAGTTCTTCAGACCCATTCACGTTCCCGTCATCATCATTCTCATCATATTCATCGGACGACTCCTTTGATTTCGGTGATTTTCAGTCCGCTGATTCGGACGTCTCAAAGGACGGTGAACTCACACCTACCGCCGGAAGTTGGACTTTTGCCAGTGGCCCGGAAGCGGACACCGAAGGGGATGATTTTGGGAACTCCAGTGGAAACCGACCAGAAAATGGCTTGCAAACGATATCACTGGACGGGGCCAGCAACCATTTCGAAAGAAAGAAGCACGCGTGGGACTCTTGAAGGCAGCGAGGCCGACATGTAAAAGGTCTAACGGCCGATGACACATGTATCGTAGTATACCTCCAGCAGCATCTGTGACTGTACCATTGGCGTATAATTTCGTGAGTTATTTGAGAGGCAAGGATGAGTGTACAATCGAGTCTACGGTTTGAATAGGTAGCCGCCGTTTCTCGAGACAGCCGCGAAAGCAAGCTGATCGAGAATCTTGCCAGTGGGTTCGGCCAGTGTGCATTCGACATTGTCACCGGGGTGGAGCGGGCCGACGCCCGAAGGTGTCCCAGTGAGAACGAGATCGCCCTCCTATTGGTAGGAATCACCACAGTTAGTAAAGCCGACCGCCGAAGCGTTTGGATGACAAACCTCCAGCGTCATAATAGAAGAGATGTGTTCGATAAGCCTCGGGATACGGAAAATCATATCTCCGGTGGCGCCATCCTGTTTGATTGCACCATTGATCTGTCAACCATGGCATAAATGACTGGATCTGTGCGTTCAAGGCCCGAATAAAGTACCATGAGAGCGAGCCTGAGGTTGTGAGGATCCAGTACCGAAGACTTGGGTATGAATTTGCTGATTACGGGATGTAAGCAAAGAGAACGGCGCGGAGGAAAGAAGAAAGTGACCCTATGGGGGTGAAAGTATCGAAGCCTTTCACTGCGGACCAAGGAAGGCCTTTCTTTTTCACCTCATCTTGCATGTTACGCGCGGTCATGTCGACCGCCAAGGCTAGAGAGCTACGATCAACATCCTTCTCTGTTTGATCCTGACCGATCCCTTACCATACCCAGCAATATGAGATTCAGCAGCTTCTTGTGAAATGTCGCGTCCGCCTTTGCCAATCACAAGACCGAGTTCCACTGAAGTGTGGCTAAGAGTGAATATGGAAAGCTAACCCCTGCGACATACACACGGAGCGACAGACCTTCGTGGTGGGAAACTACACCACTTGGTATCTCCACTTTTCCTCCGGAAGAAAGATAGCTCGTTGTGGGCTTCAGGAAGAAGAACGGCTCCTTTGGACGAGCGTTGTTGAGTTCCTTGATGTGTTCGGCGTAGTTTCTGCCGATGGCCACAATCTGGAACGTATTTGATACGAGGTTCCACGGAGAACAGATTGTTACATACCTTCTTTCCACGCCTCACAAACTGAGACGCTATCAAGGTCATTTTGGTTGTGGTTCGAACGAAACGCCGATCAAACTTCAAGTTGGCAGTGTGAAGGACCCGCCGCATTAGGCAATAGCTCCTGAGTTTCGTACAACCCGGTGCCATATGCATGATCACAAATCAGGGGTCCATCAGCTACAGGATCACTCGGTCATGAAAACGTTCAGGTACTTGCATAGCTCTTTCCCTGCTTCACAAACCGAGACGCTACCGGCGCTAATCTGACTGCTTCGGGTAGGTTTGCGGTTGCAGACTGCCTCCTAAGGTAGGCGTCATGCAGAAACCACCTACATCACGTACCACAGCGTTACTTTGCGTGACAACGAAGAGAATAAACTCCAATCGGCCCACGTTAGGTCACTTGACAGCGACCCGGATCGATTGAGGAGGTCCGGACCTCGCGAGATACAAATACATGTAGGAGGGAGCCGCAAGGAGCGCGATACAAGTACACACAAGAAGAAGCTCACGAGAAGCAGGTACATATAGAAGGAAGGCAGAGCAGACATGACCGTGACTACACAACCGGACGGTGACGAAAAAACGCCCGAATGCCCTTACCACATGTCCAGACCCGGGCTGCCAAACATGGAGTCGAGCAACTAACGAGACGATGAGGGGCGATAGAGAGTCAGGCGCGCGATCAGCGACTTAGACCCGTGTAAACATAAATTGGCATGGGTCGGCATGGCGAGGAAGTTGTCACATCACGTGATGTAGGTGGTTTCCACGTGACGCCTACTTTGCTAGTGACCGATCATACGAATAATGAATGCCTTGGAGGTCGGACTTTCGGCAATGACCGGATTTGGATATGTGACTCGATTAGCTGCTGCAATTTAACTTTGTTTTCGGGGCTTAGTTTTCACCAGACGATGTCTGTCCAAGCAATGCTGCGCACCACAGGTGCTCAAAAGCCGGCTACAACGGCATACTTTGCGCGCTCAAAATCCACGATCTCTTCGGCCCCTATGGTTGTGGCCAAATCAAGAGTAAGAGATCACGCCAGGAAGCTGAGCAGATCGTCTCCAAGAGCCGCTACCCCAGCATCTACCGTGTAATCTTTCCTGATTGCTTTTTGTCTTGACGAGGGTGCTCACCAACCTGCGCTAGTCAACCTCGTCCAAACAATGTCCCCTTCCCTGCCCCGCTGGAGCAACGCGCTGCTGCAGCCGCTCTTGATCACTCCTTCGTTGGCATGTCTGGAGGCCAGATATTTCACGAGATGATGCTTCGCCATGGTGTCAAGCACATTTTTGGTTACCCAGGTGGTGCGATCCTCCCCGTGTTCGATGCCATATATAACTCTAGCCATTTCGACTTTGTCCTCCCTCGTCACGAACAAGGAGCGGGTCACATGGCAGAAGGTTATGCTCGTGTATCTGGAAAGCCTGGCGTTGTTCTCGTGACTTCAGGGCCAGGAGCAACTAACGTCGTGACACCAATGCAGGATGCCCTCTCTGACGGTGTTCCCCTTGTCGTGTTCTGTGGGCAGGTCGCTACCTCAGCTATTGGTTCCGACGCATTCCAGGAAGCTGACATCGTGGGTATCTCGAGAAGCTGCACCAAGTGGAATGTGATGGTGAAGGATATCGCCGAGTTGCCCCGACGTATCAACGAAGCGTTCAAGATCGCCACATCCGGACGTCCCGGCCCAGTTCTCGTAGATCTCCCGAAGGACGTCACCGCCGGAATCCTCCGCACACCACTTCCCTACAAGGCTACTACTCCAGGATCACATACCCTGCCGACCAACCCTCTGCAGCCTGTCACTTCCCCCATAGATATCGTTCTTATACAACAAGCTGCCAGTCTGATAAACCAGGCACACCGACCAATTATCTATGCTGGCAATGGCGTTTTGTCTTCCCCCTCGGGACCCAAGTTACTCGCCCAGCTTGCGGAGCAAGGCAACATTCCCGTCACCACCACTTTGCAAGGTCTCGGTGCATTTGACGAGACCAACGAGAAGAGCCTGCACATGCTCGGCATGCACGGTTCTGCATATGCCAATTTGGCAATGCAAAACGCCGATTTAATCATCGCCCTCGGCGCGCGATTCGACGATCGGGTCACCGGCAAGGTCGATACGTTCGCCCCCGCTGCCCGCGCGGCCGCAGCTCAGGGACGTGGCGGCATCATTCACTTCGAAATTCAACCAAAGAACATCAACAAAGTCGTCGAAGCTTCCATCCCAATCATTGGTGACGTCGTATCGAATCTTGCAGCCCTTGTTCCTTTGATTCGATCAACGTCACGCAATGAATGGTTCGCAGACATCAAGCAGTGGAAAGAGAAGTATCCTTTCACATACGAGAAGACTGCTGGTCCCGATGCCCGTATCAAGCCCCAAGAGGTCATCGAAGAACTCGACAAGCAAACAAGCCACAAGAAAGAGGAGGTGATCATCAGCACGGGTGTTGGCCAACACCAAATGTGGGCAGCTCAGCACTATAGGTGGACAACACCACGGTCCATGGTCACCTCCGGTGGCCTCGGTGTATGTGATATCTTTGTTTTTTGTTCACTGAATGCTGACTTTATTTTTGAATGTTCAGACGATGGGCTTCGGTCTGCCTTCGGCTATCGGTGCCAAGGTCGCCGCACCGAATAAAATTGTCGTTGATGTCGATGGTGATGCATCATTCAGCATGACCGCAATGGAACTCGCCACCGCTGCTCAATATGACATCGGCGTGAAGGTTCTTGTTTTGAACAACGAGTTCCAAGGAATGGTGTTGCAATGGCAAGGTATGCCCCTCCAAAAAGCACAGTAACGGTTTCTCATGACCCACCGACAAGATCTCTTCTACGATGCACGGTATTCTCACACGCGGATGACAAACCCTGATTTTGTTCTCCTCGCCAAGGCAATGGGTGTACATGCTATTCGGTGTAGCAACATAGACGAACTGCCCGCCAAGATGAAGGAGTTTCTAGATTATGACGGATCAAAACCCGTTTTGCTGGAATGCGTGGTGGAAAGGAATGAGCATGTATACCCAATGGTACGTCCACGGCCCCCCAGTTGGTATTCCTTGTCATTGATTGGTCATTAGGTACCAGCCGGCAGGGCCCTGCACGAACAGGTTCTGCACCCCACCTTGAGGCCAAAAAAGAAATCTGATGCTTGAATGTGTCCGAGGAGTATCTCTGTTGGGGGGGGGGGGGGCGCCGGC
>JBBPTO010000029.1:0-51657 GCA_038094155.1 Pulveroboletus cf. aberrans | reverse complement strand
CCCTAGCGGCCACAACACAAAAGCATTGTGTTTCCGTGTCCGTCGCTTTGATATGGTGCCCCCCCCCCCCCCCCCCTTTCCAGATTTCGATTTGTGTTCCTCGACATCATCAGGCACAACGTGTACTAACATTAGTAACGCTCTTTCCCTGTTTTCTTACGCATTCGTCACGTACATTGTCATTCCACCATTTCTAGAGCACAAAATGTTGAATCCCAGTCTGTTCCTGTGGTCCAATCGGAAGTAAACGAACAAGTTTTACCTTTGTAACTCAAAGGACGAGCATTGCCATAAAATGGGGTGGACGGCCACGGGGAATTTCATTGCGAGTTTCAGATCAAGGTGGCTCAACATGAATGCTATGTGGGCGGATGTGAAGACCATTCGATCAGCATGGCACAGTTGAATTCCGATCTTCGTACAGCTTGAACCAAGAGAGACGATTTTGGACCTAGCACTGCTATGCAGTCACACAGCCATGCGGTATCTTCTGGATGATGGCATGGAGACGCAGTTCACCGCCGCCCAGCCTCCGCAACTCTGAACATCCCCCGTTTTGTTTCGGAAGGCTGTAGCGAGGCCTACCAGTACTCTGATTGGATAGGTGTCCCGTGTACGGCAGCTAACCCAGCGCTTAGAAATGGAGATCAGCGGCCGGTTAATTCGCGGTATGCGTCAGGACCGCCAGCATTCCTCCTCGGGTGTGGTCACGCTACGGTACGCAAAAGTTCATCGTGTCTCGCGCATCCCGGGTTACTATGTAATCGATTCACCCGTAAGATGGTTCAGAAGTTTGCTCGGATTGCGTGTACTCACGTCACGTCATCGCTGGGAAGATGGCTTAGCCTGAGGTTCCTTGGGGCGTAGATGCTGTTATGCGAAGATGGGGCAATGCAATAATACATCCGCCGGTTCTGCTCAAAGGGGAACAGCCTCGGGCTGGGCAGGGTTCCCACGTTCCTAGCTAACAACGATACACCGTGACAACTATCGAGGCCCCGATATAAAGTTCACCGCAGAGTACCCTCATTCTTCACACAACTCATCGTTTCGCCCAGCTTCGGGCTTGCAAAGCCTGCGGCCTCACACCATGCTCACTACCAACTGTAGTAATCAATGGAGTGACAATATACAACCACCAAGTGGAGGATTAACCCCAACTGATCGATCCTGTCGAAGCAAATGCTGTCAAGAGCCAGCATGCCAGACCCTGCTATCCGTTAGGATCGCCGGTGATAACAAGTTCCAAGATCCAAACCACGTATCGGGAAACCGGTCCCTAGAGTTCGAAGAAGGCAGAACACACCAAGGTCAGCCTTCACCGACCAACCATCCACAGTGACGCTCAGCACGTCCACACCAGATCCTTCCCTGCAATGGTCTCGCGGTCACAATACGGGGCAGTTTGATCTGACTTGACAGCTTGGTCTCGTAAGGTGGAATTCAAAACCTACTCGACCTCTCGACTGACGTCGCACCTTGCAGAACAACACAAGTAATGGATACAGGCTACCACTGCCGCTCAAGATTGAACCATCGACTCCGCGCATCCGAGTTTGAACGATAGCCGGGCCTTATGACTATTCGCACGCATAGTGCGTCCTTGGTGTGCTCTTGGTACATTTTCCATGAGCAAACCGTATTGGACAAAAGAGTCCCCAGCGCAGACGGGAGGAACTGTGGTGTTACCACGCCGAGGTAGCAGGTCTACTACTATACTTTGGGAAGTCGGCTACCTGCACGCATGTAGACATGGTTTTCTTTCTTTCTTTCTTTCTTTCTGCTCCAAGGATAAACCCGCTCGGACATTTTCAAAGATCTGCAATTTCGCATGTTGCGTGAGCACGTCGATTCAATGGCTTATCTGCAGTCTGGCATCCTGGCCCGTTTACTCGCAATTGATCAGTGATGCTACGGGGATGGTATAGTATACTCTTCCCAAGGCACTTATGCGCCATGTGCTTCGCAATCTTGTTCTTCAAGCTTTCGCCTCCGGGTTGTCGCTCACGTATCTGCATATGTGACGGTAATTCGAACTTTCACGATTGCGTCGACTAAGTGCCCCTAGGACCAATACTGCAATGGTTTCAGTATGCATGAGGAAAAGTAAGTCACTCGCTCATCCTCTTCCACAGGTTAACTCCTATGAATGGGGCCATCTGCATGATGAGCCACTGAGTCAGTGACATTTAGCAATATCCTATTTGCTGCAGTTCAGTAAAGAGGCCTGGTGATGATGAGAACAGTATTTTTGATGGGACAGTGGATGAATATTTGGATGATTTAAGGAAGGTGAATTACTAACATAGAATGGATGACTTGTGTACATAACTACTGTCTTCTTGGCCACATCCATAGGTCAAGATATACAGTCAAGGACTGGTCCTTTGGACACCACACCACTTGTTTATACAGCTCTGAGCAAACTCTGTCCATTTGTGGTTTTTTCAAAGATTTAGTTTTCAGTTGTGTCTAAATACATGTCTGAGTGCTCTCCAATGCAGTGTATGTCCGAGATGCAATTCTACAGGTCAATTTCTGTAAAGTGAGGATGGTGTGAAATTAATGTGCAGTTGATGATGTCTGAATTATATATTCCACAGGAAATTCAAATAGGTAGGCAGGGTGAGAATGACACAGACAGTGCATCCTCCATCTATGAGAATGATGAAGAGGTAGAAAACATGATGTATGAGAAAGTTGTCTAGAAAAATGGTGATTGGGTCACCATCTTACATGCCCATTGTGTGTGTGAGTGGTGGCTAGATTATCTTATCAATGTCCTTATTTGATATTATCAAGTGTGATGTGACATGTCCAAAGGACCAGGGATGACATGATAACACCCATGGAGGAGCTGCCCCTAGCAAACATAGATAGTCAGACCATGTCAAGATGTACACAAGTATATGCACTCTGCAATCAACACCTTAGTGTGATGAGTGGAAGGTAATGGTGCATCAATTTGCAGAATATCAATCTATGGTTCAAGGGTGAATAATGAGATCTTGTGTTTGATACCTAGTTGTCTAGGTTTATTGGCATTCATTGGAAGAGAAAGACTGAAAGTCCTGGTTGGCATGTAGATGATAGATGCTACTCAGACCAGTGATACTAGTAATGCATGGGACTAGAATTGACCTTTGGAAAGCACTAGCCTGAACTTCGATCCCATGCCAAGTCACTATCGGGCACGTGACATTTTGCCAATGTGCGTTCTGTCCTGGGTGAGTAGCGGGAATGTGTCAGTACAGTTCAAGGACGCGTTCAGAGGATGACTTCACAATGCCACAGTGGTCCCTCCAGAGTTTCAAGAAAACCGTAATCTCCAACGAAACAAGCGCTTTTGTGCGCCCAACGACTGACTTGAATAACTGGTCGGTGTCAGAGTGAATGACCGCAACCTGAGCCGATCTACGCCCAATCATGTCCATTGCACTTAATCCGCCTGTCAAGGCATTGAGTGCAGGGACGTCAAATACTTTCCAGAGGGTGCAGAACGTATAGTTCTACCTACGTACCTCGATCGCGGGTTTTCGTGCAACCCAAATGACCAATCGAATTCGTAATCTTCCATTGTGTGGGTAATCAACGTCTCCATCTAGGCGACTCGTGAGGGTCGAAATTGCACACGTTTCTTCGTTAACGAAACACTCCCAGGGATTGCTACCCAGTTCCATGGAAAGACAACCTGATGGTTCACCAGCGGCAAAGTGTGTCACTGCGGTATTTCAGGTGATGGCTTCATATTCACTTATCGCCTCCACCTACTTGACTGAGGTGATCCGAGAGCTCTACATGCGGGTCTCGGTCGATTCGATGGCCGGGGTTAAAGTTTAGCCTCCCTCTCCTTGGGAACCCCTGCTCGACACGATCATCCCCGCGGGCCTGAGCGGCGCGTTTGGGACCCAAACCGGACTGTGCGAAGGTTATCCGGTATTTGACACTCGTTAACCTCGTGGAGTGTGCGCTGGGGGGAATGTTGGGGCCCCGGACACGCCGTGGAAGTTGTAGCAGATTCTGAATCTCTATGATGTCGCTAAACCATGATGCACCATGGCAGAGGTCTTTTTCGTGGCCAGGAGCCCGGCGTTGATATTTACTTTCAGACACACGAAGCGTGAACAGATGCGACCGAACCGTGTGTACCCAGGTTGGAATATAAACTGTTAAGTTTCAACTGACTTGCGACCGAATGTACTTACCAGCGCTGAGCAGCTTCTGTCGCTTCGTAATTGGTTCCCGTGCAAGTAGCAGTTTCGGTTAGCTGTTCCATCGATGCAGCTTGTTTTCCCACATTATTGACAGTCACATACTCAGAATGTTTTCTACCCAACTGCACAGCTCGTGGCCCATAATGGACGAGCATTGCTGAGCAGATATGAGCTGTGAGGGAGTGGTGGTGGCTGCGGTGAGTTGTTGGCGATCTTCCCTTAATCCATCGTGATATGTCGGCCACGCAAGTCTCCAGCGGAGGGTGGTTTGATTGAGTAATCATATCGAAGCAATCACTCATACCCGTGAAGTCCGAGGGGGAAACTAGTCTGGTGACCATAGGGGGGAAACCGTGGAGATACTGGTCACCACGACTCTGGTAGAAGTTGGCAACCTAAAACTTTTGTCTAAGCCCGCTTGATTGGATCCATGTGAAGAACGCCTGGGGTGTCACTGACATGGCACCGACTGTCGCATATAAGTACCTGGAGGATCGCCACTTGCCTCAACCTGCGGTGTGTGATGGCTGTCAACAAGGATTTTGACCTCCAAGCTTGGCACCGACTTAATGCACTTCGCTGGCTGGTTTCAGCGTTTCAACGCCAACGAGTCGGCTAAACTTCCTATATTCCCATATTTGGGATGGAGGCCAGACTTGCATCTGCCGCCGCACGCGAGCGCTGACACAGCAAGCCATACGTTTGGCCGGCTTGCCAACCACTTGGAGGGCACCTCCAAATAATGATAAGCTCATCGACGTAGGATGAATGGCTTTTCGCATGCAATTTCCAAGTCGTGGTTGATGATAATTCGCATAACCGTACGGAAGACATCACATGTACGATATAGTGCCTGTGTCCTCCTTGTACTATAAAAGCAAAGAACGGGAACGAGCAAGGGAGACGCGCAAAAATTTGCCAATCCATCTTCATCTCACTTCAGACACTCAACACACATATGACCATGGGTGCTCTGGCAGAGTGCTGGCAGACTCCAAACTCACCTGCATCTTACTCAAGTCCACATCATCCGAGTGGCATTCGTCGCGGCAAGTTGCCCAACCATTCCATCGGAGCTAACAAAGCGTCGTACCGTCGACTACCTTGCAAGAGACAAAGCCAGGAGCGTGGCCGAGGACAAGAAGCAATTGGAGGCGATCTTGATGAAAAACAAACACCAGAAAAAACACCAGATTCCAGTTCGAGTATTAGACGGATTGGCCTTTCAGGACTGCGTTTTCTTGTAATACTACCAAAGGGCGATTTTCAAGTCTTCCACATTCCAGCGAGGAGGAGTAAGTTTCATTCGAATCGTCTGCTCGTATTTGCTGAAAAAGAGAAAGTAGTACGTGTGCACTTTGTTCACGGAATGAAGAAGCTGAATGTTGTTCGTTGACCTCCAACACGCGCTGGTCGCTGGCATGAGATATGGTCCAATAGTATCTTCGTTATTTATTTCTAAGAACAATCAGCTGCAGAAGGGAGGGGGGATCTGTAGAATAGACCACGTATATTCTACCGATAACGAAGGAGATCGCTCACAGGAAAGTAATTTAAATCGACATTGCAATCACGCTGGCTGTACGAGTCACCGAGTCCCGTGCTGTCGCAGGCAGTCAGTGCACTCCAAACAGCATAACAATGCAGGCGGGACGGGGGTCTGAATCAGGAGTCGGATACAGAACGTACTTCTTCCCATGGGGACCGATGGTAGCCTTAATACCCAGAGATATTGGGGCACGTTGCTAAGCAGTGTCATATAATGTATGAAGCAACCATGACGAACAAGTTCACACGAGGTCAAACCCGTTGACTTAATGAAAGGCACGTGGCAATTTCTCCGGGATGCAATCAATGGAACTGGACCAACGATGCCAGAGCTATCCATTTGGAATGCCGACTCACCACTTTTGTCGAACGCACTTCATCGTCAGCCAGTGTGTGCCTGGTGGATTGCATCAGGTTCATTTCCACTCCACGTTCGAGGGAAAGGCACATCGACGGACACTCACGATTATTATCAAGTGTAACCGGGAGGCCAGGGATGGCGACATTTGTGCCAAGCCAGGGGATAGTGAACGCAACGCGGATGACTCGAGGCCTCCCGGCTGTATATTTGAATCCTGAATGTGGGGTGGACCTGGGAGACTCGGATGACGTGTGAGACAGAGTGAAAGACAACTAAAAGAACTAAATGGACGAACAGCCGGATGGAAACGTTTGATTGGCATGTCAGAAACGCGCCACGGGATGATAAACCAGAGGGTGCCGGTGGAGCTGAGCACGACGTCTTAAAAAACAGACGCAAAATGCAGATCGCCGGTGTAGATGAGTATCGAATGAATGTCTGTTGTCTTGGACCCTTTGTAGTGTGCTAGCTTTAATTGGACCCAGAGCGAGACTCGTAGGATAGTTGAGGACTATAAACGGCAGCGGATAGCAACGTTCAGAGTGCTTTTTTAGACGGGATAATCATGAGTAGGTACACATCATGGGGTCTGTGGTGCAAGTAGTTCGAATAGTACACACAACAAACCATTGGGGTCCGAGGCATCCACAAAATTACCCGAAGAGAGAGAAGTGTATTACCAGTCTCCATTTGGAAGTCGAAATGCCCGCAGTACTAATGAGGCACGCCGGAAAACTTTTTTGGGATGGCTAGAACGCCTAAAGATCGATTAAATCCAGGTCTCTCTTGACTTGGAAGCGTTGCTGCGCATGCATACTCTGTGGATTCCAAATGGAACTGAAAGACGGTGGATTACGGCGCGGATAAGACAGGGAGTGCTGGCGAGACTACTTATCTCAATTAAATTTTGACGCCCGACAGGACGTTTACGTCTTCCGACTTGCTAGTATTTTGGGGCATTCACGATATGAAAATGATTTCCCATCTCGTGTCACCTCGCCTTACAAGAGAGACCAGACCACCCTCGGCGTTCCTATGAGACATGTTAATCGAATCGAGGACGCCGCACTTTGTGAACACTAAGAGAGCTGCAAAAATGCGTCACTCAACTCACACATTTACGTTGTCATTGGTCGAGACGGGACCTACAAATAAAAATGAAATAAGGATGGGTAACATTGGAGTGAGCGAACTACCTTGGGACGTCCAGGAGTCCTGCAGTTTTTCATTTGCTATGGCATTTACACAGTCGAGAAGGAAGCCCCACAGGTCCAAGATTAGATATCAGGGAATCGAAGGACAATGTTCGCACTCCATGACACACGTCCGTCGACTTGCTCTACCTACGTCGTTTGTGCGATGCCGTTACGGAGTCCAAGTTCTAGCAGGACTTGCTTATCAGTGTCAACAGTGTGATCTCCTAGCCGGACTCATCGAAGCCTCGTGTACTTCTATGCCTACGCGTCCAGACCCTCAGAAGACGGGCTTGGGAGGTATGAACGGAGTTCGATAAAGGAGTACGTAGGCGATCTTGGAGTGTTTGGCGGCCTGGCACCTCCAGGGTACACTGCCACAGCACATCATGATTGTGAGGGTCACTTTGAACTTTTCTCACGGGGATCCACTGGAGCTCCATCAAGTCAACGCCTGTGGCAGTCTGAACGCGGCCGCAATCAGACGTGACCAGGGTCTGGAGACGGGTGGTATAATCGTATTCTCTTTCTGCGCCGCATCCCCAGCAAAGCATCCACTTTCAATCCTCCAGACCCTTGTTGTTCATCGGGTTAACCAGGAACTGCCTGATCCGCATTCTGCGCCACATCATACACATTCAGGCGAAATGGAACGCGATTCATTTTGGATGATTCTCCCATGGACATCCGCTCGTGTAGTATCGCACTGAGCACCTGGCTTCCTGTAGAATCCGACACCGCTTCGCCTCGGAGAACCAATTCGAATACCAGAAGTACACTCTCCGAAATCGGATATGAAAATGTGAAACGTCACGCCCTGCCATCCAGGCCTCCAGGTTAGAGATGGAGAGAGTCCGAGAGACGCTGGGGGAGACGGATGCCGCATCCCTGGCCCTGGATTCCTGGGGTTCTCTTTCCCGACCTGGCAAGGAATGCCAAACGCGCCGCACAACCGCCCATGATACTTAGGGGCTTACGCCATGAGGCTACGGCGCGCCGGACGCACCCTCCCCAGCACAGCGCGGGGAACGAGCTCTGGCACGCACGGTGGGGCATACGAGGACCGCTCGTTTGTTCGTCACCCCCCCTCCTTGACCTCGTGGAGAGCGTCACACACCAGGGTTCAACCCAAGATTGGCTATTCACCCTCGAATCAGATTGGCGAAATGAACGTGTTCGAGCTCACCCACGAAAATAAAGATAGAATGACGGGTTTCGGGGCACGCGTCCAGTACGTCACGTCAGGTTTCCCCGCCCCCATCGTATATTCTCGCCACCGAGCCAATCATCGAACCTGCTGTGCTTTTTTTTTTCGTTTGAAATGAGATGCGTCACGCTCTGGCGTGCTCGGTCTTCGACGGCAGAAGAAGCGTAGGTGAGCTGTGCCATTGCCCTGCATAGAATGAATGCAAACCTCATCGTTTCCGCGGTAGAAGTTGAGGTGGAGAGCGATGACGAGTTTCCTTTGAACCCAACCAGACGATCGATTCCCTGACGTCGACCGCAGGTAGCTGTTCTTTCTGCACTGGATCGCGGCCCTGTGTCGACGGATGGGCCATATATGTGGATGATTTCGCCATTTGGTTGTCTTACTCTTGAGCATCTGATGCTACAGGACGTGCTCGGTCGATCGAGGTGGTGCGTCTTAAGAGCCAGTCACTAGAATGACCAGCGCTTATGTTGACGGCAGGCTGAGAGAGTACTTTGCAATCACAATCCGTAGTGGAGATTACCGAAATGAAATCGGGTTTGCCGGCCATGGCCCCGGTGCCCGGGTAATCGAGGAGATTCGCAAGTAACCATTTTAGTTTCTGGACAGCGTTGCCGCGGTTTCCGACAATCGCTGTGCAAGGGACGAAGGAACGATCGGAGGTGTCGAGCAATCAGGTCATCAAGTTGAACTTTGAAATGTAAGCACACGTTTGCAAACTTCAACCTTGACAACCTTTTCGAGCGTTGATAAGCTCACGTTCTTTTTCAGTAGTCTTCTTGCTTATGGACGACTTACCAATACTCAGGCGCGAAGGTCGTTCGGATGACCATCGGGTGTCATCGCATCGGCATAGTCATCCCTTCGGTGTATAACATGTAATGACGTGTCGCCATGATTAAAGTTCTACCCGCCACTGCCATGCCCAATCCAAGATCACAACGCCAGCGTATCACCGCACATTCCTCTATGACAACCATGGTTAATGGGAAGGCCTCCTCGGGCCGTGGATCGTTTAAGTCCGCTGCAGCGATCGATTAGGTCAGTCATCACCGCTCTTTGTCACTATCTAGGTAAACATTGATAAGCTAGCTTCGCACGACCGAAGTGAGGATGATTCAATCCATCACTCGTGGTGAGTACCAGCACATTCGAATCCAACACTATTCTTACCCCGGCGAGCAATGATAACGACGTGCATATGAAGTACCATATGGACGACCTGCACAGCCAGCCTTCTCGAACGACGATGGCTCGCTTGGGCTGTTTCTCTCCCTCCCAAACTGGTGGAGCCTCATCCGCGAAGCAAGGGTGGAAAACTGAGACGCCGAACCCGAGTTGGCTTTATCGTCCCATCACGATGCTGATTGAGGCTGAGCCTCACAAGCCGTAAAATGATGACGCGTCCAGTAAACCGGCGATCAGATGAAAGACCGAAGAAGAGACCGATCGAAAGGGGGGAGATCGGATTGGAGCGCGATTCCGTGGTCGTCCGATGTCGCAAGCACGATTGGGAAAAACGTTGGGTTGTGTGCCCGGCGACTCACGCGCCCGAAATGTCCGCTCGGTATTCAACGTTCCAAATCGGATTTTTTTGGTTTGGGTTGCGGCGCTTGCCGCAGACGGCTTCAGAAGTCAAATTCAGAAGGGGAGGCAGAGCCATCTATGGGTCACGGTCATTAAAACAGAGATGCGGACTCAGCCCGTTTGCGAACGAGAGAGGAGATGGCCGTCTAGGCTGGGAGAGATAAGATACTGTTGGCCACCTTTCATTTGCTCAAGTTCCGAAGGGCACGGTCTCAGAAATGATGCGGACGGATATGGAAACGGCATGGGTCAGCCCATGGCCAGACGGGAATTTAGGGGGATGGAACGATGGACGGCTGGTTTGGACGACGTGATCGTGATTTGGTCGCTGATCGCTCCAGATGGGCAACCAGAAGGCCAACACCCCGTTCACGAACGGGTTGAACGTTCCGAATGCACGCTGCACCACGCCAGTTCAATTGGACAGAATGACAAGGCTTTGATGCACGTGTGGGTGGAACCAAGTGGAACCTCGCCATAAACGATGGGGGGAAACGCGTCGACGGGGAAGACATCACCGGACACTGCCAAGGGCGTTCTATAGGGCTCTGAGGGCGGGGAAACTGGCTGCCCTCTTCCAGCGTGATCAAGACGACAGCCAAGCTCGAGTAGTATCTATTTCCAGTGGTTGACAAGCTTTGAGCCGCACTGCGTGCCTGATTGCGCCGCTGTGGCCAATTGGGGGAATCCCGCGCCGTCGGTTTTATCTCGTACGACTTGCCGCATGCGGACTGACGCTGGCAAACACGCCGCCAGACCGAGACGAAAATGGTAAAGCTGGCAAATCAGGCGCGTTTTCATCAAGCGTCAAGCTGTGAAAACGGAGAGATAGGGTGATGTGATCAGGACGAGAGGTGGTTGCAGATCGATGAACCTCCACATGCCAGTGCGGTCTGGGCATCGGGGAAATAGATATGATCACGAACGTAGGATCCGTCGATAAGATAATGTCGACTGATAGGGGAGATTGTGACGCCGTAAGCCATTCGAGGTGCGCGGTGCAAATGCTGGAAGCGGACCATAAGCGTCTCTAGTTCGCCCGTCGCCCTACGCCCTCCACCAAGGAGGTCTCACAGGCACGGCTCTGTAGAGCGAGCGAAGGAACCAGTGCCGAGAAGGGGAATTATGGAGCTAGGCCATCCACAGTAACCCCTTTCTAGCGAACACGAGTTGGACGTACGAACGGATATGGTAAGAGGTTCGATTTCGAACTGTTCGTTTGAGCGAGGCTTGCCGTTTACGACGCAGCCGAACGTGTGGAACAGGACCGAGAGATGGTGCTGTATGTTTGCGTCTCCACGGCTTTGCGTAGGCCCAAAATACAGGATTGAACAGGAGGCAACTTATAAGCGCGTGGAGACGCGGTTTCCCTGAACGATGCGGAACAGGAGAGGAATTCTCTGAGAGGATATGACACGAGGTAGGCTATTGTTAGGTTTATCCTCCGTCAATCGCACGGGAGCGTATGTCCGGCATACAATCTAAAAGGTGCTACGTGGAACGTGGGATAGAAAGGAAGGATCTTATCTAAACCGCCGGATGCATGATCTAGCCATATGAATGGATCGTTCCAGCGACAATACAGCTTGTGTTCTGATGAGACGAGACATGGAAGGAGAGGCGCGTGGAACAAGGAAGGCGAGACCTGATCAAGATATTGTCGACTATCTCCTGTAGGACTTCATCTGTGTAGGATATCGATAGCTTGATGATGCAAACGAAGACTAAACAAGTAACCGCGTGATGAGTCGGGTCTGTCGGCCGTTCCCTTCCGCGGGAGTGCGGAGAGCACGGAACAGCAACGGTTTCTACATGGTCGGGAGATGATTTGGAGCGATTGGTCCATGGCGCGGCGGTGTCAGCTGAAAGGATGCTGTGTGAATGCATTGTGGGAGGGATGCCGGATATGGAGGGTATGACGGTGTGGACAAGGCACCGAGACAGGCATTGTGCTGGCGGGAGTTGCCGTGCCGAAGCCGGGAGGGGTGCCGAGGATGAGTCAGCTGAGGCGCGGTCGGTCGGGTGAGTCATGCGCAGCTTACCGGGAGTGGCTCGGGCAGCATGCCTGGCCCTCGAGGTGGGGAACGTGTCTTGGGGGACCGGATATGGGGGAGTGCGACGGGGATCGCACGTGAGGCGAGATCTGAGATGCGGTGGGCCCGTTATGGAATGATGACACATCGGAGGGGCGCGTTTTCGCTCTTTGTGTGTGTCTCTGTCTTTGTCAATCAGGCGATGGTATATAATCCCGTCCGTCCCCTTCCCTGCAATCCCCGTACGACGCAGGATGCTCTCTTCCGACAGCGCATCCTCCTCCTCCTCCTCTCCACCCGCGTCCCCGCCTCTTCTCCGCCACCGTCTCAGACGCCCCTCCCCCGTGCCACATGTCTACCACTTCCCCCTCGCCTCCCGCCCGTACTCCCCCTCCTCCCGCGAGGCCGACATCGCCCGTCTCCTCGACCCCGCCTACGCCTCCCCGCCACCCCACTCCCCCCTCTCCAGGTCCCCTAAGATGGCCGTCAGGGAAGTCTATGTCGACCACCGCGGCGATCTCCACGATCCAGACTTTCGCGACTTTCCCCCTTTTGGCCCCTCGCGCCACCCCCATTGGGAGCGTGCCTACCCAGATGACGACGATGACTCGGACGATGAAGAACTCGAGCCACCGCGCCCCTCTTTGGACCTTCAGCGACCCAGACCTGTCGCCTACCGCCCACCCCCCGTCTACTATCCCTATGAGGAGCCCGCTTCATGCGAGTCGCGTTACCTAGAAGAAGACGAGGACGAGGAGGCAGACCAGTTCGAGCGCGCCCCCCTCAAGGAAAAGTCTTTTTACGGCCACCCCAAGCGACATGATGAGAAACATTCTCATCCCACAGTCGAGGGAGACCAAGTGATCCAAGGCGATTCCGAGTGGACGTGAGTTTGATTCATTCCCTCCTCTTTGCGTTTTTGGTTACCTTTTTCTCCAGTCCTACATGCACTCAGAACCTTCGTCGCCATTGGCAAGCAATTTGTCTCAGCTTCCGCTTCACCCTCTTCCGGACGAAGCGAAGACTCAGGCATCGTTTGACGGGTTGAGCAAACCCTGCCCCATTCCCGTCGTTCTCAGCGCTTTCCCGCGCACACTGTATATGCTCTCCCTTTTTCGCGTGTTGCCACTGAGGGAACCCGCGACTTATGCCCTCCCACCTCCCCATTGGACTTGGGACACGTCGCGCCACGCGCCACCCTCAGATCCGCATGCGTCACATCACCTGCTTCTCGCATACCTCTTCGTCGCCACACACTCGGGATCCCCGCGCAAACCGCGGTTTCCAATCCCTGACATTTGAGCGCCACCACCCAATCTTCCATTCAACATTCATCGGACTTTTCCTTCGATTTCACAGGCTCCATATTATTATCTGATTGGCATCTTCCATGTTTCATTTGCGCGACACGTTATGCATCTCCATCCACAATGCTACACCACATGGATCAGTATCTATTCTCATACATCGGACGGATGTCCCCCGGAGGGACTTGGACGGTCATTTGATGACCACTTGGAACGCGAAGCAGCAAAGAGGTCTAGACACTTGGAGCGACGAGAGGAACGGATGTTACGAGATGTATGGATACTTCTCTTGCGAAGAATGAACGAAATGAAACGACCGTAGTATCCTTGTGTGACCGCGAACCGAATAATTTTGTCAAAGGCTTGGTATGGACATGTGCGTTGCCAGTTACTTGTTCATCTCACCAAAGGGGAGACCAGTCCGGTTGGGACCGCCTGACTTCCATCCGGCCAGCCTAGTCCTTACTGGGCGCATTCGTTCCCGCGTTACGGCGAGACAGCTCCGCCACATTTCGTAAATCCCGCCGCATCTTGAAACCCCCACCTCATTTTTTTGCTCCGAATAGAACGCAAACTGAGAAGATTGGTTTGGCACCATGCGGACCCCTTGTCTCATCGCCATCGTATGCCATCAGGGTTGATAAATCCATGTACGGGCTGAGACAGCGACCGTAACGCGGGACAAATATGAACCCGCATCTGCCTTGGTCGTCCCAACAAACAGCTATCATATGCCGCCCATCAACCATAGACCCATTATTCGGGTTCGTAGATCATCGTAAGCCGCAGTCAACACGTTCGGATCGCGGGCTTGACATGCGGTCACCCAGGTTCGCCAGCACCTTGGCATAGCCTTCACGCCGAAAGAAGGCAGCGGTCAACAGACTCTTGGCTGACATGCGTCGGGGAGTCTTTGTTTTACGTCTGCAATGCCTTGATTCGGACGATCAGAGGCCCGCGGTCGGATTAAATCGAGAAAGTTGAAAGGAGCTCTAGCGCTCTATCCGAACACGAGCTCGGTGGCCCTGCGCTCGGACTTTTTGACCTCACCACTTTGCCCAGCAAAGGAAACCCCAGACTTTTGGAGGAAGATAACCTAAAAATTTTCTTCGGTTGACAGGATGTCCGTGACCGATCAGCTTTTTTTTTCGGCCTTGGAGCACACATAGGGATGTTTGCCGACTCTCACGATCAATTCTAGACCTGTTGCAACATGCGGACTTGGACGGCACTTCCGGGGTCCGACTTTCGACTAACAGCGATCGTTCACTGTCAGTCGCTGCCTCTGAGTTGGTGGGATCACGTCGTGGAAGTGATCGCCGAGTGTGTGATTTGATCGTGAGGTCTCTCACGTCTGCGTAAACTGGTCGTCAGTCACTCAGCCGCCATTCATGTAGGTGGTCAGTCCGTCAGGCGCCGACAAGCAAGACCGTTGGATAAATGCGTCTAATTTACGTCGTGAGGACGGCGGGCAAGTTCTGAATTTGACATATTCAAGCCCGTCTTCAATTGAGATGTGGTTAGTAACTGATGGTGGCGAACAGCGAGGCCGGGCTGGCGACGAGGAGACTCGGAGGTGTCGACTATCAATCGACATGTGGCTGCCCCAGAATGTGGGTTCCATCGTGTATTTTCTTTCGCCCTGTGTCCTCCATTCGTCCCCTTGAACGTTCCAACAGACCCGAGAATGCAACGACAACGATCATTCAAGTTGTCTTTCTGTCCATATTTCCGCTGTCGGAACAACTCGCTTGATCGACCTTAAGTTTTCGTTTTCTTTTTACACGATTCTCAGTCATACGGCGACCTCTGGTGGGCTGCTTTCTTGGTCTGCGCAAAGGCTGGGCAACGTAAACCCGTCGGCGACATATGAGAAGACCTGGCACGCCCTTTGCGCGCGTCCGCCCAAGATTTCATACTGGTTGGTCCCTTGGCGTTACTCCCACACCTCGGATCCAGGGTTTTCTCACCAGCCCTGTGAAGGTGCCGTCCCGTCAGGACGTGCAACTAGGCATGGCTGCTCAAATAATTAAATTTTAGCAACGTTTTGATTGCAGTTAACCATTGAAGACGACCTGGACCCAAAGACTCCACTGGCGCGTGTTAATCGTTTGGCTTATGGAGTACTCTACCGAGGCCTCGTTCACACTGCACCTCCCACCCTCCGACATCCTGTGGTATTCTCCGTCTATGCTCCACACAAGATGTGATAGGCCTAGTCCCGGCAATCGGACCTCGTTGTCCTCCGGATCGCCGCGTGTCTTGTATCGCCCGATTATCATATCTAACCGAACGGCTCACTACGCGTGCGTCATGGTATTGCTCATGTCCCTTTCATCTTTTGAGCTCATACATATCTCGAGCGGTAACTTGCGCCGCGTCGCGGTTATCCGCTTGCCGTCGTACCTGACCTGCACCGCACGGCGAAACCTCTCGCTCAATCCCGTGTCGAGGTCGTCATCGTGACCTGTACGCCCTCACACGATCCCCACGCTCGTTTCATTCCCGCGCACGAGCGGCAAAGGTTGGCTGCCTCGCGGATCCCACATGGTCGTTATTTACCCCCTCGGCGCCCGTATTGGGGCTGTGCCGCTCCTGCCACTCCTACATCCCCCCGGATGCTGTTCGCATTATAGAACCCAAGGGTTTTCCATCACTCCGGACCGGTAAGGTCGGCCACCCAGTGTGGCCGGAGATGCTTCTCGAAACACTTCTTGCTGTTGCACTGCGTCCTTGACCTCTGTTCCAGAGAGATGGTTCGATGTCGGTCACGTGGCGAAACCCTCCCCGAATGCCCACGTCAACGTTCGATCGCTGCTTGTCATCTGGTCAGTTATCGCTGCGCGTTCCTGTGACGTATGATCACAGGATGCGCCACTCATTCGAGCTATGCCGCATCTACATTCATTTTCTCTCCGCCTCCGCCTCCGCCTCAACCCCACCTTTCACATTCGAGGCTTCTGTATGACGAAAGGCAGGTAGCTCATGTGCAATGACGGAGGGGCTCATATCGGTTATGCATCTACCTTTCTCGTGACAAATTTACCCCAGCATCCGGTCACCACCCTCGTTGTAATCACCTTGAGGCCACCGCGTTCTTACCTTTTACGGGCCCAACGGCGAGCATTGTGGGTACGAGGGTTTGCGGTTTTTTGAACCCCGAGCGTGTTGGGTCAGAGGGATCCCACAGCACCCAACGCTTCTGTGATGCAAAAAACGCGCTAGAGAGTCTGTGCAGACTGCGGTGTGTGGATGGCAGACGATCGGGGAATGCAGGTGCCGAGGCGTTTTTGGAAGAAAACTTCTTTGGATCAACTCGTATAGCGTTCCCAGCATTCCAAAACGACTTGTTGATGAACGGATTGTGGTTGGGCCGTTGGAAATTCATTAACGTTGGTGGGTCAGGGCACGTACGGACCATGCACCCATTCATGATTGTCGACGGTTTTGGCCTATTGTGGCGCTACCGCGAGGGTTCGAGCCAGGTGGGGGACTTGTGTTCTTTGGCTGTGCTAGCGTCTTGATCGAAACTTCGAATTAGTCCAAGTGGACGCGTTTTTCCGGGGAAGGCATGACATCGAGCGGCAAACCCTGCATGCGGGGACGACTGATAAGCATGATCGATAGTGACGTCGAATCAGTCCCACCCGCGTCATGACGTCGATTGCGTTTTTTTTTGCTTGCTGTGCACGTCATGCGATGGACTTATCGGAGCGCGTGCCAATCCCTGAACGCGTGTATGGGGCCCGTGGGGGTATCTGATAAGCACCACGTTCCCGCGATCCAGTCGCTGGGGGTGTTTGATGGATTGATCCTTGTCGCTTCGCGCGGCCTGCCTCTGCATTTTCCTTCCATCGTCATTTTTCTCCTGGGTTCGTGGTCCGCGATTGGGAGTCCGATTACCCCGCACAGTCGTAGGACGAAAGGGTTTGCTTATCTATTCCCCCTGTGATGCCGAGGGCATCGTGCGACCAACGTTTTTGCTCCTATGTCAGCGAGTTACATAAAGGAGTTGGGTGAAGAGTACTGGGGGCGTGTCGTTGGTTTTCCACATTCGTTCATTTTGCCGTTCATTTCTTCGTGTACGAATAGGGGGGGGAGCGGCGGCCTTTCCCGTTATCGTGATCATTATGCATGGGCGTGGACGATCGATATTCGCACAAGCGGCTTCTAGGCAGGCATGTGTATTGATTGGCCAAGAAGGGACTAGGTTGACTGTGATGTCGATGATCGTAAGGATGTGGGTATGTCATTCTGCAAGTACGAGATTACGGCTCGTTCGCGCGGCACGTACCGTATGCGCCACCCCAGAATCCGTAACCTTGAAGAGATCAACCGTCGGGATGATGACAATCCCCGAGCGATCTTGACCATGTCGATATCCCCCCAGCGTTCAGCGACGAGCGCGGTTTACGTCTGCCTTTTTGTCCGCATCGGATCCGGATCCGAACACGCCCATTTACAAAGGAGGGAATGGGATCTGCTTCGGTGCACATGTTGCAAGCCGGGCGCGTTCCGACCCGTCGATCGCGCTCGGTGCGTACAGCATCCAAAATGATTGGATCGGAAGAACGTTTAGGTCGTCGTCGTTGGTTACGGTCGAAAGCGTGCATCACCAGCTGCGCGATGATATCGCCTTTTGGTCGAAAAAGTGTTCACGTTCGGGTGCTCGAGCGCTCCATCTCATCTGCAGAGATAATCGCTATTACAGCACCTCGCCGACGTCGCGGAGTGTGATGGTCTTTTTTTGTTGCTGTTGTTGTTGTTGTTTGACAGCTGGAAGCCCTGGAACGCACGGTGGATTGATGGTCGTTTTCTGATATATTGCTCACAGCTTGGAGTACTTCCCTAGTTTGGGCCCCGGAAACCCAGGATCTACGACGCCTTCTCGCTAGCCCACCTACCTAAGGCTGTAAAAGAGCGTTCTGGAGACAATCGCCATTTTCATTCCGCAGCTTCGTTTGGGAGATAAGATCTGCTTGCCATTTCGCCATCCAACCATCTGGACGACTTCGTTGGCAGGCTCCTGTCAAGTAGTGCGATAAATCCTGTTGCGTCTGTGTGTATATTACGTCGAAGTTTCATGTCAGGTTCATTGAAGCGGGGGGTCTGAGTGAACATCCTCCTGTCTGAAGGCGGGGTTGCTGATGTGACTGAATGGACATCTGATGTACGCTCGCATCTCGTCCACTGACAACCCGTCATGCGGAAGATGCGCGGTGTTCCTGAAAAAAAGTCGATATCTATATCAAGGGGCTGAAGTTCGAATGTCGAGCTGATCATCAAGGTATGTGCAGGTGCTGATGCAAGCGCGTTTGCTAGGATTGGCTAAGAATGAGTCAGGACTGCTCCCGACTCGTGCCTATCATTGAACGTTTAGGCCAATTCATAGAGTGTGTTCACGCAGAGTCCTGGACTGTATCTCCATTGATACATCTGAGTCAGCGGTTCAATGGCTTGATGCCGAATCGGCGATTGGGAGAAGGGTTTGTCAAGCCGCTGATGTCATCCTGTGTTTGAGTTCTTGGTTCCTTTCACCTCCTTGCCTGCAACCCTAACCAACGCACGGCCTCCAAGTCTCAATCCGGTCCAGGAACTTCGGGGCCGTTTTCTTCTCTGTTGATCGAAAAAACCACAGCCGTCATTCAGGTGTACCCAATGAGCAGCCTCAAAATGTGTTAGAACGACAGAACACGAGGCGCAACGTTTGTCATGTAAGGCCACGAACGAATCTGCGGCAGCGCCGCGACTTAGCGTCGCCTATTCTCTGAGCCGGTACGGACCGCCATGACTTGCGTTGAGCGTCCGGGGTTAAATATATATTTCCAATGGTTGCCCCGCATGCCAACTCGTGCCAGTGCGTGTGGTTTCTCACGCTCAAAAGGTCGATGCAGAACCAGAATACGGTTTCCGACTCTTGGCTTGAAGGTCCGAGTCGCTTGTAATGTACTTTCGGGATATACCCGTGCAGCTGACTGATCAAGCGACGCACTAGACTAATAGTGACTTGGACGTTTTGTCATATGGGGTACCACGTGAGATATTTCATTGTCGCGGGACGGCAGCATCTCGAATAAGGGCATTCCAAGTGCTTACTACGCGAGACGTCTTTCGGAGCCGTGGCAGCGGCAAGATCGAGCATGCTCCGTGTCTCATATATATATCTGGCTGCACCAGACGTCATCACGTCTGTTTCCCTTACCCTGTGTCCTTCGAGGTCCCGCTTGGAGGTGCCCTTCCACTGACCATGGCTACGGCAACACACGACACGCATGGTGAAAAGACACAACCTGGTGCATCATGGAAAGATCAGGAAGAACACGTACTTCCCAAGAACAGGTTGGGGATCGTATTTTTCGGCCTCATGTGCACTATGTTTTTGGCTGCACTCGACCAGGTGCGTTCGGACTCTGTTCTGTATTTCTGAGCCTCTGACTAAATTTTGTTCGTTATAGACGATCGTAGCGACTGCACTCCCGACGATCGTGGCCAAGCTTGGAGGTGGAAATAATTATGGTTGGGTTGGGAGGTACGCCTGTGGTCCATGACTTGTGGAAATGCTTGCTCAGCACAGCATATGCTCCAGTGCATACATGCTGGCTGCAGGCGCTTTTGGGCCTCTCTATGGGAAATTGTCGAACATGTTCGGTAAGTATTCAAGGCGTCGCAGTTGTGTCTTGCCATGGAGATAACACTGTCTCACGTCACAGGACGGAAACCGATTCTTTATTCATCCATACTCGTCTTTTTGGTACGCCCTCCCGCTTCCTCATCCGGACGCTCAGGTGCTCATCGGCCTACTTTCAGTTTGGCTCCGCAATGTGTGGAGCGGCTCAGAACATGACCTGGTTGATAGTGTGCAGAGCCATTCAGGGTATCGGAGGAGGTGGGATTATTCAACTTGTAGTTATTACTATTTCGGACATCGTGCCGTTGAAAGAGTGCGTAACACGGCCATGTCACGTCATACCTTGCTGACAGTTTCGCAGTCGAGGTCGGTACGGTGGAGCGGTTGGTGCTACATATGGTATTGCAAGGTAAGGCCATTCCCTTTCGGGCTTGGAAGTTGATCCATAAACCATGTCTACAGTGTCGTAGGTCCACTTCTTGGTGGTGTGAGTATTCCGTCCTCTCCGTTCATTCCACCGCTTGCTCATACCTGACGAAGGCATTTGCCGAACACGCTTCTTGGAGATGGTGTTTTTTCATCAACCTGTGTGTTGTGATCGTTTACCAAATACCCAACTTTGGCGCTGACGGTGTCTTCAGGCCCACTGGCGGCGTTGCAACCGCCCTCCTCTTCGTTTTCCTCAATCTAAACCCCCACCCAAAACGACCGATTCGAGATCAAATTGCCGAACTTGATATTATCGGACTCTTTTGCCTTGTCGGAGGTGTCATCTCCATGCTTATTGGCTTCGATTTCAGTCAAGATTCGTGTGAGTATTAGTTATTGTCACCGCGCCTCCTGTTGTGTTCGCGAAGAGGGTGAACTAATCGCATGTCTCAAGGGTCTGACGCTAAGACGATCGCTCCGCTTGCTATTGGTGTCATTTTACTTATTGCTGGTGGGATCAATGAAATGTATACGACGCGCTCTGCAATTCTTCCCGCACGTCTGTTCAGGGTGAGCTGTCGCGTTGACTGGTCTGAAACAACATCCCTGACGAGATGCCATAGACTCGCACCACTGTCATCATCCTCATTACTGTTTTCCTTCATGCCATCGTGTTTTTCATAACTTCATAGTGAGTGATCATAATACCATGTGGAGTACCGTTAACTGAATCTGGTTCCTAGTTACCTGCCCTTGTTTTACCAAGGTTGGTTTCCTCGTTGCTGAGCAAACATAAGAACTAACTTTTTCTAGTACTTGGAGCATCGGCCACTTTTTCTGGAATCAAGTATGAGTCATGTTCTGCCCTCCCTCGCTGTGAATTTACGTTGTTGCTAGGATGCTTACATTCTCGCTCGGGGCTTCCCTCATATCTATTGTTTCAGGGTTGATCTTGTCGAAGGTGGGACGATACCGTCTGATTATATCTCTGGCATACGCCCTTATGACACTCGGTATGGGACTTATGATTATGTTGAGCTATACATCAAGCATGTATGGATTTCCTTCGTTCACGGACCGTCTCTGTATTGCTCACTCAGTTTGACAGAGCCGAAGAGGAAGTTTTCCCTTTGATCGCAGCCCTCGGGATAGGCTGCTTGTTTCAAATACCCCTCGTGGCGCTTCAAGCGGCAATGCCCTTGAAAGATATGGCTACTGCTTCGAGTGCTTTCATGTTCCTTCGGTAAGCCTTGAAAGACTCTGAGTTGTAGAACATTATTAAGTCAATGACATGTTCAGCACCGTTGGTGGTGCTCTCGGGATCGCCCTTGGGGAGGTTGTCATAGGCAGCGTTCTCCCTGCGAAACTCGCCAGCATACCCAATTTAGCTAGCCTCGGCCTGGGTACTACCGCTGCCGAGCTTCTTAATAACGTGGGCCTGGTCCATTTGATTTCTGTGAGAAGCTGTGTTCCGTTCTCCTGTCGAGTTGATGCTAAAATTTCTTTAGGACGTCACTGTACGGAATCAAGTATTGCACGCGTGGTCAGAGGCAGTCAGCATGATATGGATCATGTGTACACCTCTGGCAGGCGTGTCGTTAGTTCTGTCGTTGTTCTTGCGGGAGTACTCGCTGGATCGGAAAATTGTTCGAAGCGGCGAACCCAATGCAGCTGGGGATCTTGAGAGTGGTCGGAATGACGAAGCTGATCTCCCACCGCTAAAGTCTTTGGATGATGCCCCCGATGTGACCCCGACGACCACGGTTGGTGTCATCGAAGAGGCAGACGCAGACAAGGAGAAAAAGGCATGAAGCATGATCACAGGCACGGACACAGATTCCCAGCAATGCATATACGCCAATATCGCAAGTAACACAAGATGGTTGATAAATACGTGTAATGTATAGTATACCCTTGATGAACGCTTAAGGGCGTCAACATTGTTCTCTTGAATGGGTTTGCAGAATATGTGTAACAGCCGTTTCGTGCGGAGTTCGTTATCCCTTTTAATGGGGATTCTGTGGATCTTTCATCATTGGGTTCGAACAACGCCCGGGTAACTGTGGGAGCAATAAGAACGAAGCAGTGACAGACGAGGCACTGTCGAACGTGGGATCGCGTCAGACAAACTTGAAGCTAGTGGCCTTACATTGCGCAGACCTCTGGTGTTCACTGGGAATCATGTATTAACCTCCACCGTAGAACGAGCACGGTCCAGTCAAAAGACGGATAAGAGTGGAATTAGACACCTGATTGATTTCTGAACGAAACTTCCATTCTGGTAATATACCCACACGAAGTCGCTTTAAAGGACGAAAATCAAAACGAAACACTCGGATCGTTTGATGCGATCGATTTCTTTACCGCGGGGTGTATGCACCGCCTCGGCGCCAGCGCGGCCACAAGGCGTTTGCGAGAGCTCAGCGCGTTGCGGCCTTGCAATGTTCTATTCCCGCTTATTGTCACTTGCTGCTTGTGGCAGCTTCTATTAATCCGATGAGTGGCATGGCGCGGGCCCGCGCGACGTACCAGGACATCCCCCCAAAGAACAAGAACCACCATGGTTGAGTGTGTGCACTGTGCCAGCGGTGACGAACGACGGAAAGGTCAGAGGAGGCGACGACCTGAATGTGGGCGCGAATGCAAGCTTGGGACGCTCCCGGAAGGACGCGTTAAAGGGGCGCGATGAGGGATCCGCTATATCATCGAGATCAGCCGTTTCCTGGGTGACTTGAATGGTCTTGGCGCAAGGAGGTGAGACACTAATCAAGGATGATGATGTAGTGAGCAAGTGAGAAGATGTAACAAATAGAGCACGGCTGTTCACCGGGTTGCTAGGTACGTGCGTACGGCTCAAGTGCGCAAGACAAGTGGTTGTAATGGTGTGCGCACCTGACAGTCGCGCTCTCGACTGATCGAGTGCACTGAATGAGTGTATGAGTGCACAAGTGTCCGCTGCTCTGGTTCATTCGTCGACTCGAGCCAGGCTGAGTGCCCGTTGCTCGCAACACCTACTGTCGCGACGAGGTCGGGGCCACGACCAAGATACGGTATCCTAGCGATGTGAGCGGTCCCTTGGCTAACCTGGATGCTATCCGATAAGTAGCCCAATTTGGTTATCCTCGCCGGGGAAGTTGCTTGCGGGAGTACCGAAATGAGTTTAGTTTCACTTCCCGACTGGGTAGTGGCTCAGCCATTGGAGGGCCTGGTACTCGAAACGTAAGCTCGTTCTGAAATTCTGCTCTGATTGGTGGGTTCCAATCGAAAAAAGTAACTAACCGTGCCTTGAGTGGTTCAATAAGAATCTTGGTTTGTTCAAGGAACCTTCTCGCACAGCCTGCAAGGCACCTTACCGCTCATTTAACCATGTAGGGGATAGGAAGGCTCTCTGAAAAGAGTCACGTACCTGGAGCCTTGTTAGATCGTAAGGACATGGAAGTGCACCCTGAAAGCGCCCTCGGCGACAATGAGAGGAAATGACTGGTTCGCGCTCAGGGGATTCCAGCCTGCCACTGATGCTTCCGGCCTCTTGTCAGAAAACATAGGAAGTGGCGTGGGATTGCATTGCCAGTGCCGCGGCCTCGGATTTACTTGAAGACATTCTCAATTCATTGGGCTTCAATCGCGTACTAGTTAGTTGACCCCATCCATGAACCGGCGCCGCTCTTCTTGCCAATTTGAAGCCATGTCAATGTTACAAGCGTTGCGGGTCTGATGAAGTGGTCCCTGGTGATCTGTATCACACAGCACCTGAGGCTCAGTCGGTCAGTGATTCAACCGTCTTGATCCCACTTAAATGAACAAGGCTTTCAAAACTACCGAGAGGGTCGCATTATGACTATTTTGCAGTAATTTGCCACGGCAATCTTGTGTAGCCGTTCGACAGCAACGGCGCACGGAGAAATTGGTCATGGTGTCGGTGTCAGAAATTCGACGGAATTACGTATTAGTCATTTCTTTACGGCCCAACAACGTTACCGCAGATCAATCGGTGAGCATTATCGCATAGCGTGCAACAGTGGCAATCTGGTTAATCTCTTTGGGCAACAGGCTATTGGAGGCCATTGGCACGATGAGCCTCGAGACAGAGCTTGATTCGTTCGGTTCAACGATGCGGAGCTGGTTTTCACTGCAGCCCGCGGGGAAAGTGGGGCAATCGAATAAGGCAGACCTCGGAAGAAGCCGCGGAAGAATTGACCCTATTCCGTCACCCAATTCCAACATATACCACAATTTGGATGTGCGTCTTGCTTACTCTTGGATGTTTCAACGGCTGGTGAGTGGTCGGTGGGCCACACGAGGTACGGTCACTGGTTTAACAGTCCCATCTTGCCTAGATGCTGATTTGGAAAACACCTGAACGGTCGACGCCACATGCGTATGGGGCTATTACTTCGAAGAACGTAATTAACTATCTCGCTTCGGCAAAGTATTTGTGCGATGCGGTTCGGGCGTGCGACTCCTGAATCCAAGATCGATGCTGCCATTTTATATATATATCTCGGATTCTTCCCAACCCAACGTCACCGCTCCCCTCCACTCTCCACGTGCGTGGTCCTCGAGGTACTGAACGTTGCGAGTCCCAGTTTCGCATCCACGTCTCGCGCATTAACTATGGCGATATCGAAAAAGGCGTCAGGCGAAAAGGCAGCGCCAGGGGCATCGTGGAGAGACAAGGAAGAACAAGTACTGCCCAAGAACCGGTTGGGAATCGTGTTCTTTGGCTTGATGTGTACTACCTTCTTGGCGGCACTTGACCAGGTGAGCACGAGTATGCTTGCCATTAGAAGGGTCAGAATAGGGCGCTGACTCTTTCATGGTAGACGATCGTTGCCACTGCACTCCCAACGATTACAGCCAAGCTCGGAGGTGGAAGTGGCTATAGTTGGGTTGGGAGGTGCGTCGTGTCAAAACCAGGCGTGTGGAAAAGGATTGTTCAACATGGACTCGCCCCAGTGCATACATGCTCGCTGCGGCTGCATTCGGACCACTTTATGGCAAACTTTCAAACATGTTCGGTGGGCATTGTCAGCCCTGCACATTAATCACTAAATAATCCTCGTTCCTATAGGGAGGAAACCTATCCTTTATTCCTCCATATTTATCTTTTTGGTATAATTTTCAAAATTCCGTTGGCGTTTGGTTACTTATCAACCTATACTCAGTTCGGGTCTGCGATGTGCGGAGTGGCCCAGAGTATGATTTGGTTGATCGTGTGCAGGGCCGTTCAAGGAATTGGAGGAGGTGGGATCATGCAACTCGTGATCATTACCATCTCGGACATTGTGCCATTGAAGGAGTGCGTGATGGAGTCATAACATTCCTCGTACATTAACTAACAGTCTTGCAGTCGGGCTCTGTATAATGGGATATTTAGTGCTACATTCAGCGTCGCGAGGTAGGGTCGTTTCTTTTTAAAATTTATTATTCACCTATAAACCTTGTTGACAGCGTTGCAGGCCCGCTTATCGGGGGTGTGAGTCTCTTTTCCTTTCTAGTCACCCCTAATGTCTGCTTATGACATTACAAAGGCATTTGCTCAACACGTCTCTTGGAGGTGGTGCTTCTTTATCAACCTGTACAGTGCCCTGTCGTTTGACCAAATTCCTACCTTTGACACTAAATATTTCATAGGCCCACGGGTGGCCTTGCAGCCGCCCTGCTCTTCGTTTTCCTCAATCTCAATCCCCATCACAAACGACCGATTCGACAGGACCTTGCCGAATTCGATTTTGTCGGGCTGGTTGCCCTTGTTGGAGGTGTTATTTGTTTGCTCATTGGCCTTGACTTCAGTCAGACTACATGTAAGCTTTGTGTTCGTAGGTACGACCGCAAAGAGATACTGATATGGTGTTTGGAAAGGGTCTAGCGCAAGCACGATTGCCCCGATTGTTGTTGGAGTCGTTCTACTTGTTATTGGGGGGGTCAATGAAATTTACACCAAGCGTTCTGCAATTCTCCCTGCGCGCTTGTTTAAGGTGAGATATCATACCTTTCGATCTGAAACGTGTCCAACAAGATATCCTAGACCCGCACTACCGCTGTTACCCTCGTAGCGTGTTTCCTTCATGCTATCGTCTATTTTGCAGGTTTATAGTGAGTGCTGAAAGTAACGACATCGCATGGCATCAAACTGAGTTGTGATTCTTAGCTACATTGTCCTGTATTATCAAGGTTGGTTTTTAGGTCTGAAGCGTAAGCGCGAAATTAACCTTTTCTAGCGCTTGGGGCATCGGCTACACTCGCTGGAATCAAGTAAGTACTATGTTCAATTCTGTTTTTCTGTTGATTTACACCCTGCCTATAGGATGCTCCCGTTCTCGTTTGGGACTTGTTTCGCATCTTTTATTGCTGGATGGGCCGTATCGAAGATGGGAAAATACCGTCCTGTTATATGGGTGGGATTCGCCATTATGACCCTCGGCATGGGGCTCATGACCATGCTGGGCTACGCATCAAGCTTGTTTGTATTTTTTCGTCTACGGACTATTCGCGCTGCTTACCCGCTTTATAGAGCGTTACAGGAAGTTTACCCTTTGATTGCATCGCTCGGAATAGGTGCTGTGTTCAATGTGATACTCGTGGCACTTCAAGCAGCAATGCCCCTGAAAGACATGGCTACTGCATCGAGTGCCTTCATGTTCCTCCGGTAAGTCCATCACGACTTCGAATTGTTGAGCTCTGTTAAAGGAAGGAATGACGCGCTTAGAACCGTTGGAGGTGCTGTCGGGATCGCCGTTGGGGAGGCCATCATCTCGAGCATTCTGTTGCAGAAAGTCGCCAACATTCCCAATTTCGCCAGTCTTGGTCTTGGTACCACGGCTGCTGAACTCAGCAACAACGTCGGCTTAGTCCATTTGATTCAGGTAGGAACACTGTCCCCTTTGTGGAGTCGGTTTTAACGCATTCAAATTCAATCAGGACGTCACCCTTCGCAACCAAGTGTTGCAAGCGTGGTCAGATGCAATCGGGACGATATGGGTGATGGCAACGCCAATGTCAGGTGTTGCGATGATTCTGACGATATTCTTGCGCGAGTACTCGTTGGAACGCAGAACAGTGCGGAGCGGCGAAGTCAAACCGTCTGGGGATCTTGAGAAAGGCATGATGAGCGCAGGCACTCTTGATTCTTCCAAATATCCTGACGCCGATCCCGATACGACTTTGATGGGTAAACCTGCTAACGTCAAGGATCAAGAAGCGGATGTCTAGGTGGATGGTGATGGAAGGATGACGTCGTAGGCGGTATGATCACGACTACGCGCGGCGTACGGTCGACTTAACTGCATGCTTAGATTATTCCGGTTATTACGGACTCTGCAGGGCGTGTTCCCGCGAGTAACGCTACTAAACGCTTAGAGTATAATTGAATATTGAGGCTTTGAAGCCTTGATCGAAGTGTGATGTCTTTTTCAGTGACTGCGAGCGTGCGAGCGCCCAGGCCGAATTCGCCCTGAAGCCAAATTTATTACTGTCTTTTTCACGTAACTTTGCTATGTGAGAAAAATGTATCAAAGGCATTACGTGTTTCTACTGCTCGACTGATGGGCCAGCAAAGCCGGGCCACCCGGCGGTGACCCCGGACTAGATTCCAGGGGGATGTCCCCCGAAACTAGGTACTGTACAGACAGTAAAACACTCCGGCCCGATGTCATTGTAACACCTCCGAACGTCGCCCTCTCTTTCCCACTTTCCACTTGTACCATTCCTTCTCCGTTTTATGTACACCTGGTCGATCATGGTGGTTTTGGGACTCCATCCACAAACTCTGTTATTCCAGGAACTACTCAAGGTATCATAGATATGTTATTCGTCCACTCTGAATGAAACGTTGAAACATTGATATCCAGAAGGAAACCGAGTCGAACTTTGCAAGCGATAGGCACAACCAACATCATTTCCCTGATTGAAACGCTGGGCGTTCGTTCCACCGCCGTGTGTCACTAAAGGACATCATGACGATGATCCGCTTCATCCGGTCGCATGATCACACAGCCAATGCACCACCCTTGAGTAAGTTCACTTCTGGCCAGCTAACGGGTCCACAACCATCTTCCTCGAAACTCGTCGGTGCATTGTTGTTAAAGCAATACCATCAACTTAGAGACCAAGCTCAGACTCGTGCAACGGGGTTCAGTTGTTTGACTCAGATGGGAGGATCCAGCAGTGCGAGAGCTCTGTCACGCACGTGTTATGGCCTAGGGTCAGAAGGAAGACGAACTTGTCAGCAAAGATGTGAGTGCGTAATTCAAACATATATATAGAGACACAGCATGTTTGTTTCCGTGATCGGTCACAGACCCACAACCTGGCGCACCCGTCTCGTAAGCTTCCACTCCAGGCGCAACTCGATAATGATACGATCTTGAGTCCGACATACTCGACTGATGCGTTTACCCTCTGCGCTGAAGGGATTTTCTGCCCATCTTCATGTCGACATCCATGCAGTTCCGAAATTTGCTCATTGTTTTAATGCAGAACCCGGACTGAAACTGCGAAGTGGTCGGATAACCTTATCGCCGCCTGTGACCCTTGACGATTCCTCTACGTTATATATCCCTCGAACAGATATCCATCAGAATTGCTTCCCTCCCACCTTCTGCCAGGTCTGTGACCTCGAGGCCAAATCTGTTGAACGTCACGTTTTAGGGAAACTTTTCCTTCCAGCTCCGCATTCACGCCACGTACGATGGTTAAGATACAGAACGACGTGCCGGGCGCGTCGTGGAGGGAGAAGGAAGAGCAGGTATTACCCGAAAATAAGCTGGGCGTTGTTATTTTCGGTTTGATGTGCAGCGCTTTCTTGGCAGCACTCGACCAAGTGAGTTCGGATGCGATCATCTCTACACGCTCAGAATGATGTCTGAATTGGACGGCGATTTCAGACCATCGTTGCGACTGCGCTCCCAACGATCGTGGCCAAGCTCGGGGGTGGAAGTAGCTATAGCTGGGTTGGGAGGTACACCGTCCGTAATTTGCCCAGGCTCGTTTTCTCAGTGCCAGATTTGCTCTAGCGCCTACATGCTTGCTGCAGGTGCTTGCGGTCCAATCTATGGAAAACTGTCAAACATCTTCGGTAGGGGTTCACGCTGCGTTGTGCTCAGATCACGTAGATAGAGCTGATCTGCATTACAGGGAGAAAGCCGATTCTATATTTGTCCATGCTCATATTTTTGGTACGATTTCCAACTCATCTTATCTTTCAGGTGCTCAGGTGCTGAACTCCACAATCTTAGTTTGGGTCTGCGATGTGCGGAGCGGCCAAAAGTATGAATTGGTTGGTAGGGAGCAGAGCCGTCCAAGGTGTAGGAGGTGGTGGGATTATTCAGCTTGTGGTCATCATTATCTCAGATATCGTGCCATTGAAAGAGTGCGTGATGGAATTAGGCATGCTCGTACATTGCCGACAGTTTTCTTACAGCCGCGGCCGGTATGGGGGGGCGATCGGTGCCACGTATGGCGTTGCATGGTAAGGTCCTTCCCGTTCAGACCGTGCGTGTCACATATTAACTTGGTCCACAGTGTCGTTGGTCCGCTTGTTGGGGGTGTGAGCACCTTGTTCCTTTTGATTATCCTGTCAACCGATCATATGTTGCAAAGGTATTTGCCCAACACGTCTCTTGGAGATGGTGTTTCTTCATTAACCTGTATGCTCATCGTGGACTCGAGCTCCCACCTTCGACTCTGATTGTTTCTGTAGGCCCACGGGCGGTATAGCTGCGGTCATTCTCTTCATCTTCCTCAATCTTAACCCCCATCAGAAACGACCGATTCGAGACGAACTTGCCGAGCTGGATTTTATCGGACTCATCTGCCTTATCGGAGGCGTTGTCTGCTTGCTTATTGGCCTCGACTTTAGTCAGGATTCGTGTGAGTGTTTATTGTGGCTTTCAGGCTCTCGGTGCATGTATGGAATAAAGTTGGCTGATTGAGTGTCTGAAGGGTCAGACGCAAGGACAATTGCCCCGCTTGTTATTGGAATCGTTTTTCTTATTTTCGGGGGTATCAATGAGGTATATACGACGCGCTCTGCGATCCTTCCAGCGCGTTTGTTCAAGGTGAGCTTCATGATAGCTGCTCGGAAGCGTACCATACAAGACGCCTCAGACTCGCACCACTGCTGCCATTCTCGTCACTGTTTTCCTTCATGCCATCGTCTTCTTTGGCGCTTCATAGTGAGCCATGAAAGTCGTTCAATCGTGAGGCCCCCCAACTGAACGTGATTGCTAGTTACATGCCTTTGTTTTACCAAGGTTGGCATTTCCTTTTGTGACGCAGGCGCGAGGGTTGACTTTTCCCAGTACTTGGAGCATCGTCCACGGTTGCTGGAATCAAGTAAGCATTACATGCCCTCTCAGACGTTTTTGTTGATTGCCGCGGTTCTTATAGGACACTCTCCTTCTCTCTTGGGAGTGCAATTGTTGCTGTGGGTTCTGGATTTGTAGTGACAAGGACCGGACGATACTATTTGCTTATTTGTGCGGCATATGGTCTTATGACCCTTGGCATGGGACTCATGATCATGCTCGACTATACATCAAGTTTGTTTGTACTTTTCAGTTATGGACTATTCCCATCGTGCTCACGCAATCTATAGACTTGAACAGGAGGTTTTCCCTCTTATCGCAGCCCTCGGTATAGGCTGCCTGTTTCAAGTGCCTCTAGTGGCATTAAATGCGGCAATGCCTCTGAGGGACATGGCTACCGCCTCAAGCGCTTACATGTTTCTCCGGTAGGCTCGTTTCAATATCAAGTCGCTGGGCTCTACTAATGGAGTGAAATGTTCAGCATCGTTGGAGGTTCTGTCGGGATTGCTCTCGGGGAAGCCATCATCGCAGGCGTGCTTCCCGGAAAACTTGCTACCATTCCCAATTTTGCCAGCCTAGGTCTCGGTACCACGGTTGCGGAACTGAACAATAACGTGGGTCTGGTCCATTTGATTTCTGTAGGCGACGGTTCTTCGTTCTCTTATGGAGTTGACGCTGACGTACAAAATCTCATCAGGACACCACCCTCCGTGATGAAGTAATGCACGCTTGGTCAGAAGCGATCAGTACGATATGGATCATGTGCACGCCCGTGGCAGGTGTTTCGCTGATCGTGTCGTTGCTCTTGAGGGAGTACTCGCTGGATCGTAAAGCCGTGCGAATCAGCGAAACCAAGGTATCTGTGGATATCGAGAGCTGCAGAAATAGCGAAAGCCCTCTTCAGGCATCGCGTCCTGTGGATGAATGATCACGAAGAACGAATAGATATCCCAAATGAACACGATTATTCATGATACGGACTGTACGGGGATGATGTACTAGTAATACCAAGCCGTGGGATGTCCGCAATTTACGACCTTGGTTTATTTGTTCAAGTTGGGCCTTTATTATCAAGTATTCTTTGACGTTTCCCTCCATGTACTAGTTCGTACGTCTCGCCTGGTCGCCAACCTCCACAGTTGTCTCGGGAAGAACGTTGGATGTAAACTGTGACTCTCGCAATTGGCTATTCTGCGTGTAGACAACTGCCACCAGCATGTCTTGGTACGAGAATTTTTTAATACGGCACAACGCAGGCTAGTAGTGTTGGCAACTCCTGTGTCCCGAACAACATCTTCACTGCCCGCAGTGGACACCGATAATCGAGCTATTGAGTCATGCCACCTTAAGCATAGCGCAGTGTCTTGAACTTCGTGAAGCAAACTTGAAACACTTCAGAACGCCACCTCATATGACATTCCATTGAGAAGATGCTCCGAATCCGCGAGGTGACTTGGTATCTTTCGCCTTCCGTTCAATCACTGATTTCGTCCCGGCGGTCGTGTGTTCAATTGGAACTAAGTCTCCGTCATCCTGGGTACAGCGCAGCACATGCCATATGCTAACCCCAATTAGGAAGGCGTTTTTACCTAGCAATGCTATTCTATCCGCAGTGCAGTGCCACGGCACTCCGATGCTCAATTTACCGAAGTCCAATGGGGCTTTACTACGATACCTTGTTCAAGGGGAAAAAACACAGAATACTAGTAGAAGAGTAAAATTTCGCCTCTGCTCGATCGCTGGGCATTGACACGCACTGTATGTCCCCTATTTGACCACCCCAATGGTGTTCATGAAGCTTGCAGTCCCAGTCGTGTGCCCGCGACGGGCACGGATGGGCTCCGATGGATACCGCACTTACGTTCCGCGTTGCTCTCACGGAAGCCGTATGTGATCTTGTTCATCATGCACATCGCAGAGCCATTCGGGGCATAGGAACACTGCTCGTGATCTCCTTCCGCGCCGAAGTCATGTAAACCTCCCGTAATACTTGAAATTTTTGGTAGACCGACGGTATGCATTCTATTCTGCGGAGATGGAGATCCGTCCAAAAGCATGAGCCCTTACGGATGCACGTATGGAACCGTCGCAAACGTGTGCTGCGTTTCCGTCTCAGTTATTAAGCTAACCTGTACATCCTCTTTGGATAAAATGGCGTCCAACTGGTTTCTGGCTTCGACCCTTTGGTGACCATGTCCTCCGAGTCTTTTCCTCAAGAAGGACCCATTGAGAAGGGGAAGGAAGCAGTCAATTCCTGGATGCAGGATGACGAGCAAGTCTTGCCTAAGAACAACCTGGCCATCGTCAGCTCCGCACTGGTTGTTACAATGTTCCTCGCAGCTATAGATTTGGTGAGTCGGAGCTTCCGTTGAAATGGTGGGGGTTGTCTGACGGGGTAATTGCAAGACGATCGTCGCAACTGCACTCCCCACCATCGTATCCCATCTTCAGGGGGGTAGTTTGTACAGCTGGGTCGGAAGGTATGTCCTTCACATCGGCTTTCGACAGGTGAACAATGTTGAGCTGATATGCGTTGCACCAGTGTGTACATGCTGGCGTGTGCCGCTTGTGGTCCGCTCTACGGAAAACTGTCTGACATGTTCGGTGGGGTTCACCGACAATGACCCATAGATGATGTTATTCACCCCTACAATAGGACGGAAGCCCCTCCTTTACTCGTGCATAGTTGTGTTCTTGGTTGGTTTTCCTTTTCGAGATGAGTGTCTCAATTGATGATCGTCATGCCAGATTGGATCCGCGCTCTGTGGCGCTGCGCAATCGATGATTTGGTTGGTCGTGTGTAGAGCAATCCAGGGAATGGGTGGTGGTGGTATCATCCAGCTCTCGATGATTATTATCTCGGACATCGTTCCGTTGAAAGAGTACGCATGGAAAGATCAGTTATTTTTTTCTGGTTTGACTGACGACCTTGCAGCCGGGGGCGTTACGGTGGGTTGCTCGGCGCTACGTATGGTATCGCTAGGTAGCGCTTTCACAGAGGCTTATGATTCATGTACTGACTTGTGCTCCGATAGCGTGGCTGGACCCCTCCTCGGCGGTGTAAGGCTTTCCTATTTAAAACGTCCTTCATGACAACTAAATAGACCCAAGGCTCTAGCGGAACACGCTTCATGGAGATGGTGCTTCTTCATCAACTTGTGCGTGCCTAACCACAATAGCGAAGTCTCTGATTCTTCATCACCGAACTTTAGACCATTCGGTGGTATTGCGGTGACGCTACTATTCATCTTTCTCCATGTCAATCCACCTCCAAAACGCTCCCTTCGCGAGCAATTCGCCGAACTTGATTTCGTCGGACTTTTCAGTATGATTGCGGGCGTGGTTTGCCTTCTTATAGGGTTTGACTTTGGTGAAGAAAGCTGTCAGTTCTCTTGTTATTGTGCTCGCCGAGACGTCCGATCGAATATTTGACATTTCCAAGGGTCTGCCCCGCAGACAATCGCCCCGTTCGTGGTGGGGGTGGTGCTACTCGTCTTCGGCGGGGTCACTGAAGCATTTACTAAACGTGCGGCCATCCTTCCTCCCCGCTTATTCAAGGTGAGTTTCTAGCCTGACTTTCGTGCGTTGTACTGACAGTGCAATAAAGACGCGAACCACCGCATGCATTTTGGCGATGTCGTTTTTCCAAAATGCTGTCTTCTTCTCAACCATGTTGTAAGTATGAATGGCCCGAATAATCCCGCCAGTAACGTTACTGATTCAAATCTTAGCTATCTTCCCTTTTTCTACCAAGGTTTTAGTTTATGTTTTTGTCGCATGTACACGTTTAACCGCCAGTATTCTAGTGCTCGGTTCTTCGGCTACTGGTGCAGGAATCAAGTACAAGTTTCTTTGCATTCTGATTTCAGCCTACTCACCCTTTTCCTCAGAATGCTTCCGTATACTCTCGTGTCCTCCGTCTCTTCCGTTAGCGCCGGATTTGTTATGTCAAAGATCGGAAGAAACGTTCCAGGGATCTGGTTCGGAGGTACCCTGATGACTCTGGGCACAGGCCTCATGATCATGTTGGATTACACCTCGAGCATGTATGTTTTTCACTGCTCTGGGAATTACTTTACAATATTCAACGACTCAAAGTGCCCAGCAAGAGGTGTTTCCTTTGATTGCAGCCATCGGTGTAGGTTTTTTAGTCCAGATTCCGATAGTGGTGCTCCAAGCGGCAATGCCTCACAAGGACATGGCCACTGCGACCGGCGCCTTTATGTTCCTGCGGTAAGCAGGTCCACCTCGTTCGTACAGGCACCCATGAATGATGCTTGCCTTTTTAGCGTGCTGGGCGGCTCCGTAGGGGTTACCGTTGGTGAATCTATCCTTGCCAACGTGTTGCCCAAGAAGCTCGCCGCGATCCCAAACGTTGCAAGTCTTGGGCTCGGTGATAATATCAACGAACTCAACGATAACATCGGGATGGTCCACCTGATTGCTGTTGGTCGCTGCTCGTCCATGCCCAGAAATCGTTGACTGATTGCGGTGATCTTGACCAGGACGTCACGCTGCGTGACGCGGTACTACACGCGTGGACGAGCTCGATCTCCGTGATATGGATCGTGAACACAGCGATGGCTGGTGCGTCTCTGGTGTTGACGGTGCTCGTGCGGGAGTACTCGGTGAACCGCAAGACCCTGCAAGGTAGTGATGCAGGGGAGAGAGGAGACAGCGAGACCAGCACGATACAGAATTCACAGGAGCCGAAAGAGGGTGAGGAATAGTTGAAATTTATGATGATCGCGTTGGTGGCCACATAATACGGGCCTTGCCGGTGCTTGGTTTGCGCGAGTCGTACTAATTGTAGAGATTTCTTGATGACAACAACAAAAGGTTAGCGAAGCTCTTGGACTTCTTCAGATGATCCACGACAACTTGACGACTGCATACCGACTCAGCGAAGACCCTCCACTGCGAATGCGCCCAACCGCTGCACGATATTACGTGCCAGTTCGTAGTCTACAGACTGCTGTGTCATGTTAGTCAGTTTATATATCGCGCACGATCTTCCGGGGTCCTTTCTTTTCCCCGGCATTTCGTTAGTCTATTCTAGGTCTCTGTCGTTCGCGCACACTTTCATCTGTTCTAGCGTTCAAGGCATTGCGTCGGCGCCTACAGGACGGGCTACGAATGCTGCGGGTACTAGTGAACCTGACAGTACCGTGACGTGTCAATACTAGATGCGACCGATCTGCGTTCCGGTCGACTTGCTCTATCAAATAGCTAGTAACGTGTGATTTACCTCGTTACCAGTGCACACCCCGTGCGCATGATAGCTGTGCCCATAGGGGTTGTACGTTGAGTCGTGTTCCGCCTTCAAGTTCAGGCTTGCGATGCCATTTGGTACCTCAGCTTGCGAATGGGTACTAAGCATCGATTTTGGAAGTGAGCAAGGATATAGCACCCTTTCTGATGCGTCCAAGGGGATACTGCGAAATCAAGTTGGTGAGTCCCGTGGAAGAGATTGAATTAGAGACAGGGCATCAACGACAGTGGCTACGTATTCGGATGGGCCAAGTTGTTTCTTTTTTTTTCCAGCGCACCATGGCCCGTGGAGTGCCAGACTATTCGCATACCACAGGTGAAATTGTTCAGCACCCAATCTCAGAAGAGTTTGTTATCTTCCATGATAACACTGGCAGAGGCCAATGAAACGCGGAAGTGAAAGGGTTCTACTGATACGTGATGCTCTCGCACACATGCCAGGAAGGATACGAACCCCTGCTGGAAGCTGCAGCGGGTCAAGGATTTATGAACTGGAGAATTGTCCACAAACGTCAACTTGATCTTCGTCGAAGATCATTTGACACGAAACCCGTTTCACCGACTCGCCGCGCCAGTCGCGCGTCAACCCCTTCAGCAACTATATGGTGTGAGACAGATGGACCCGTCTTGGATTCAGGGGGTTCTTTTATCATTAAAAGTTGCTACAACTACCCCCGCTGGCAGCGCAATTCGAGATTGCACAACCAAATCAGTCACGGCGAGGCTCTGATTCGGCGTAGACCAGTATGATTCTTAACACAGGTCTCTTGATCGTGTTGGATGACACGTCAAGCGTACATGTTTCTCACTTCTCGCAGAATTGCTTGACTATGTTCAACGATTCGAAGTGCAGAAAAAGAGGTGTTTCCTTTGAACGCATCCATCGGAGTTGGTTTTTTTAGTCCAGATTCCGATAGTGGTGTTCCAAGCGGCAGTGCCTCACAAGGACAAGGCCACTGCGGCCTCTATATTCTGCCAGACTAGGAATGAGGTCTTTCTGTTCGGGATGCTAGAGGTCGCTATTGGTAAATTCACCCTTGCCAACGTGTTGCCCAGGAAGTTTGCCGCGATCCCAAACTATGCTAGTCTTGGGTAATAACTCAACGATAACATCGGAATGATCCACTTGACTGCTGTTTGTCGCCACTCATTCATGGCTGGAAAGCGATGATTGACTGCAGTGACCTTGACCAGGACATCATACTGCGTGATACGGCGCTACACGCGTGGGCGAGCTCGATCTCCATGATATGGATCGTGAACACAGCGATGGCTGGCGCGTCCCCAGTATTGAGGGTGTTTGTGTGGGAGTACCCGGTGAACCACAGGATGCTGCAAGGTGGTGTTGCAAGGGGAGGTGACAACAGTGAGAAGAACGTGTTACCCAACTCACAGAGGGTGAAGAGTAAATCCGAAAACTTGGGGATCCAAATTGATATACGAGCCTTGGCCACGCTTGGTTCACACGGGTCGTAATGACAACATAACGATACGAACACACTTCGGCCATGCCTTGTCGAGGGGATCTAGAACGCGCCATGGTTTGTCGAGGACGAACCTGTATATTCAGTAAGTTCTTCACACCCACCAAACATGGTCTGGTCTGGTGGCAGGAACCTTCACTGATCACATGGTAACTTGTAGTCCTGATTAGGAATAACGTTCGCACAGCAGGATGAGTACGCAAGCAGAGCTTCTCCAGTCAATTTGCCAGCGGCATTCGCTTTTATACGTCTCGCAGTCCAGGACGGCGTCGCCACATTTCTGGCCAGCTGCGTTCGTCTTGACGAGAGGGTGAGTTGGAGATGGCAGCAAAGTCGTTTGCGCAGTATGCCTCGCAGTTTTTGTTGCAGCAGCAGAACCCAGAGTCAAGTCTGTCATCCTCGCAGCCTCTCTTCTATTCCTTCACAACCGACGAGGGGTCTCGCGCAGGCAACGATCACGACAGCGAACTCGACGACCTTGACGATCCCCATCTTCGTGCAAGCCATATAGGCGGGATGTCCAGCGGGGGAGATCATAGGAGCCGAGTGCCAGGAATGGATGAGGATCCATATCTCCGGCTAGACGAGGAAGACATGCCGCCAGGGGCTTCCCGTCATGCCTCTCAGTCGATCCCATTGATGGCATCTGACTACGGTCAAGCCGAATCTCAAGACTTTCCCAAAGGCTGGCTCGCTCACCAGGCGTCTCCCCCTCGGCGTCTCCGTGCCTCCTCTCCCTCTCCTTCCAGGTCCTCCCTCGATTCCCCTGGGTTCACAGTCGGCCCATCGCATCGACCCCTACAATCACCCTTACGCTTGCCGTCGCCTCTACCGCCACCGCCACCTCGTACTCGTGAACCCGTTTCCTTATCGTTGACGGACTCGCTGCTACCAAGAGACGGGACCTCTCGTCCCGTCGACATATTCTCCCTACCAGACCCCCGACACATATCGCGCGCCCGCCGGAAGTTCAATGATTCACATTGGACCATTGTATGGTGCACTGGTGTCACAGCATGTCTCTTTTTTTCCATCTTGATAATCTTCGTCACTCGTCTTCCCGAGAAGATTGTCGGCCCTTTTCCATACCGGACTCTACTGCGCACAGTACCGTTGCTCACCATCCTGACGTTCGTAAGCGCCGTGGTCGCTTATGCACATATTTTCCTCTTGCGCATATTCGTTAAACCCGTCATGGTCGTCACTTCAGTATTTATACCAGTCACGCTCTTCATTTCTGCATTATGGGCTTTTATAGGCAGTTTTATGTGGGACGCTGACCAGGAGCCAACATGGGGTGAGACTGTTGGGTGAGTCACGTCCAACACCTTGTGGTCTGCTGGTCATAACCCAATTGCGACAGACTCCGCCTGTTCTCTATCGTTCCTCTCATCTTGTCAATACTTACTGCTCGACGTCTGATCGACCTCCCTCGCAAGATCCATACCACCTCGTCCGTCCTTGACCTCACGTCTCAACTGTTGATGTCGTATCCTTTTCTCCTGGCACTTTCTCCTGCCATTCTTCTCATAGTATTACTCGCCTCGATCCCTTTTGTTACACTCATCTTCCGACTCCTGCTGGTGGGTTACTTTGAAAAGGCGCAAGCTGGTCAAATCGAATGGCACATTAAGGAATGGGCCGATTGGGCGATAGTGGGTACCGTCGTTGTGTGGCTCTGGAGCTGGGGTGTAGCAAGAGGTATCTTACGCACCACTTGTGCGGGTGTCATCGGTGCATGGTACTACGCAGAGTGGGTTTCTTTTCCGTCCCCTCCCCTCGTTTCGTTTCCTCACTTTCCTCCTCTATAGCCCGAATCAACCTCCACCACTTCCGATGGATACGCACATTATTCATGCGGCCATCCTTCGTTCCACTTATCCGTCTCTTGGATCGATCGTCCTGAGTGCACTCATAATGGCTAGCATCCGCATGCTGACACTGCTGACCATCGCGCTCCGCCTGCTGCCGTCGTATTTTCCGCTTGTCCTCCGGCCCTTCCTTCAACCACTCACGATTGGCGCTGGTATGGCCGTCAGCTACTTGGAGAGCGTGACCACCTCATTTAGCAAGTATGCTCTCGTGTATACTGGCCTTACCGGCGATCCATTCCTGCCGAGTGCAAGACGGGCACGTGCACTCACATCAGCTGTAGAAACTGCAACGGCAGGACGCTTCAGGCGCAAGTTTAAGAGTGAACGTACGCTGGTCCAGCCTAACTTTTCAAGCGTCTGGAACTGACGATATTGTTCATAGCGCAACTTACGATGCTTACCTACACACCCCTGACACTCACATTTCCATTTGCGCTATTGACCTATCTGTTTGTGGCTCATACCTTGAACGCTCCAAGTTCTGCTTTAGGGGCTGCTGTGCTGGCTGGTGGCGTGACAGCGCTCGTTGGTTTATTCTGTGTTGGTCTTGTGGAAGACACGTGAGTACTTCCTGTTGTTTTTGTGACACACGCCGATTGATGACATCTTCCAGTGCGGATGTCTTGTACCTCTGCTATTGTATTGACAAGGACGAAGGCAAGAAACGGAGGGGAGAAGTCTTCACGGCGGTCAGCTACTATTCGTCTTTCTCCACGTTCGGTACTCATTTGCTTGTCATAGTTTGAGTACGATCTACAGCCCAAACCCCCAGCCAACACGAGTCCACCCCGTTCTCAGTCAGACACGCAGACGTTACCACAATACAACGTTCCTGCCAAGGCTCGACCCTTGCCTGCATCCCCTCCTCCCCAAGCCAACCTGCTTCCGCAATTTCCCCTATACAACACCCCTCCAACAACATACGTCAATGGCCCTACGGCTGCTCCAGAGCCAGCACAGCCGGTACCACCGGCGGCGCTGAGTACAGACATTGATCCGTTTGAACATGAATCGTATATGCCCGAGGAGCAATCTCCACCGGAATTGCAGCCGACAACACCCTACAGTCTTTCCCCTGAGATCAAGCCTTTGACACATGCTGACCATGAAGAGGACGATAAAGATTCCAACGAGGACTCGCAGCTTTTTCCTGGGTCAGGATTGTTCTGAGCACCGAAGGACCCGGAAGTTCAGTGAGGGGTCGTCGAGATGGGGTAGATAGATCATTGGGTGACCGAGCCAGACGATAATATATATAATTCGACTGGCCATTTTCCTTCTTGTAATTACTGCACATTCAATGCACTCATGATCCGAGCGGGCCGGCCGTGACACAGTTTGTGACAAGTTCTGATTTACATCGAGCATGTCTTTGCTTGGGCTCCGTCGAGCGACGTTGCAGAGCTCGTTTTCGCTTCGCCTGGTTCGTGGATATGCCTCGGGGTCGAGCGACAAACACAACCCGAGTCGACCTCCGAAAACCACGTCCGAACCCACCAAAAGTGCGTTCCCGGTACGCATCAACGTCCTCGTGATGCTCATCCACTATGTGCACCAGACGTCATATCGTCGTGTCCAGCCGGCACCGTGATGAAGGGGTTGAACTACCTCAAAGGCGAGCCGCCCGTGCTCGCGAAGCCGGACGAAGAATACCCCGCGTGGCTCTGGGACCTCACGAAACCCAAGGTGCTCGAAGACGATGGGCCTGGCGGGAAGGCGGAGAAACGGCAGTTGAGACTGGCGCATCGGCAGAGGCTCAAGGACAGCAACATGTTCAAGGCCAAGTGATGTCGTTGTACGCTCTTTTTTCTTTCGTGAGTCCGAGTTTGGCTTCCGAGTCGTGTCATTCGAGGTTGACTGCGTCGCAGGCGGTAGATGTGTTAGTGCTACTAGGACGCTTGGATAGGATGCGGAGCGTGATGACAACGTCATCCATCCATTTCAGTGCTCATTCGTGTCATTCATCGTGTCGAGCATTTACTCGACAATGTCGGAGCAGTGGTAGAGTGCTTCTGAAGACTTTTCGTTATTCCTGCCGAGCAATCCATCCAGCCGTCCACGTTCCGGAAATGGTGTGCTTGGACAGGCCAGACCGGTCAGCTCATCTCCCTCTCTTCCCTGCTTGGTATCGAACGGAGCCTCTACCGTCTGAGAACGACAAAAGGCAACGAAGTGGAAACGCGATCGTCTTGCTGTTCTCGTCAATACCCATCACCGTGGTCAGACTTTCTGTCTCGATATTGACGATATATTTGTCGAAGAAGTACCACCGTAAGTGTGTGTTGCAGGCGATGGATAGCCCTTCCATTCTCTGTTACGCCACGCGCTTCGTCGTCGTATGCAGATCCGAGTGGTTCGTTACATATATTAGTTCAGTAGCCTACTGAACGTTTTGTAGAACACAATAGTTGTTGATCAACCTTCCTCGTCAGACTCGTCAGAGATCCCTTCGACCTCTTTTCTCATCTTCGGTACGCTCACGTACGGCGTCTTGTCCTTGATCCACCTCCCCAAAAGCCAGTCCACTCGACATAGCCCCGACCCGGTCGCAGATGCGAGCAGTGGAGCGCCTGCGAGACCGTTTCCAGTGTTCCATGCCACGCGGTGCACGCCCACCTCCGGAGGCCACACGCCGGTGCTGGTGCTGCAAACGTCACTCTCTCCGTCCTCCTTGTCCTGCGTCTTGCTTTTCCCGTTGATTGACCTTTCCTGCGTCTCCTGAGGGTTCGACTCAGTGCACGTCGGCGTCCAGACAAAGTGGACGCACCCGTGGAAGAAAGTGCTCGAGCATGCGGAACTCTCCGGTTTTGCGACTATATTCGAGGTGATAGATTTTGTGAACGAGGAACGGCTGTGAACGGAGGCCCGTCGACACGTTGAGTCTGTAAATGTGACATGGGACGCACCACCGTGCCACCTCTCCGCGTTGATTTGAGCGCGTTGGTGGTCGTACATGACCCATCTGCCGAGCCGACAGCGAGTTGTGGATGGTAGTCTGACGTGCCTACGCTCTGAGGCGAGTTTGTCAGATCCGATCATATGAGAACAAGCGACTCGACCGACCCATATAGGCCCGTCGGGTTCCATCAGGATGTGACCACGCCCCAGCATGCTCGGGGACACCGAGTATGACTTGACGGTGTTATCGTGGTCGATCATGATCGGACCGGCCGCGAATGGGGAATAGGCCGCGCTATTGATGACGTCTGTGCGATATCCCGGTCAAACATGGGTTTAGAATAATGGGGAATGACGTGCCCCTCGTCCGGTTGACGACGTTCCCGTGTGGCTCCCGTATGTCAGTGAGACACTCCACACCGTCGTATCCACCACTCGCGATGATGGTTGGATCTTCGTATGGGTTAGATACACCAGACCCATCGGTAGGTGGTACGCGAATCCATGCGAGCGCCCGAATGGCGGACTGGTGTATAGCGATGAAATGCGTCGGGAAGACCTCTGGGTAGCATCAACAGGCATCGAGGTGAAGGATAGATCAAGTCGTGAGACATACCGAGAGTCTCGCCGCTGTCCAAAGCTTGTCTGATGTTGTAAACAGCAAGACAACCTTGAAACTCGTCAATCCACGCGGAACTTTCGCTCGGAAGATCTCACCATTCGTGAGGCCCACAGCGATGACTTCGCTGTTTGCCCAATCGAGAGACCAACATGATGTCCCTTCGTGTTCAATGCGTATGGTTGGCTCGGGCAATCTAACTGGGAAAGATAAAGTCACTTCACTGACGGCGAAAAAAATGCTAACCAAAGACCGGAAGAGCGGCGTCGTGCTCCGAGGGCCTTACGTCCTCTGGATCTGGTACGACGAATATCGAAAGTGACCCGTCCTCGAAACTTCCGGCCAATATACCTATTTTTCGAGTACCCGGGGGTCGTGCGCCTTCCCACTTGGTGTTATGTCAGTTCCTATCACCCTACATCAATAGTCGAGAACTAACCTGATCATGGGCCGGTAAAGGACACCACTTCAGTTCGAGTGCGGGTCCACTTTCTAGACACAACACCATTTCACATCGGGTTTCGCCGATTTCGCTCCGAGGATGATTTTGGTTCATCGCATTCTTGTCTTGAACGCTAGGCTTCAAGGTCCATATCTGGACACAGGCTGGCGATGGACGAGGGACCTTGATACTGATGCTCGGTGCATGCGAGTGCGACGGAAAAGGAGCAACAGCCAAATAATGCCTGAACTGGCGAGCTGACTGCGACTAAGCATGTGTCACGATGCAATAAGAATCAATGCTCTCACCAGAGCGATTTGGTTGATATGTCGGACACCAGTCTATTCCCCACACCGGGGAACCTGCACTAAAGACGTGACCTGTACCGTCTCCAAAATACTGGGCTTGGAGCGTCCTCGAGCCATTGTCTACAACTACAGGATGCGCATATACGTACAAGTAGCGATACTGTCGAACGTGTTGAAGACGACACGCGTTTGTCCGTCTTGTGGGCCTATATAGCAGTGGACTTGAGGGGGTGACCTGAGTTGCCCGTCTTCAGTCGTGATGACATTTGCGGGCAGATACTTGAGAGCGTCCCTATTTAGTTAAATGGCCTTGAGCAAGAATTGCGAAGCCAACGATTTGCCACACACTGATGGGTCAACAATTCCCAGTCAGACCGTACACACACGTTCTGGTACACCTTAGGACGGCGCGAAGACTCTTTCTCCGCACCTGTACTTGAACCAATATCTTCTTTATAACAAGACCTGTCCTCCATTATCTGCCAGACCGGACCGGCACCGACATTGAAGCCCCAAGCTTTGCTCACCCTGTCATTAACGGAGGGATCGGCCGTCATGCTGTTCGTAGGAACAGTGCGGGGTTCCTTGAACAATGAAGGTAATTCATCCAGCCGTTCAACCATCTCCTTCCTGAGTAGCACGGGGATTGCTCGGTGTCGATGATGCGCGCTCGGATTTGGTAACGCATACATCTTCACTAATGCGAGGTGTAGCTGTAGGCCTGAGCAGCCTGTTTCGTTGTTAGAGTTTTCTCGAAGCCTCCCCGATAAGGCAAAGAAGGCCACAAACCCTAGACCAGAACTCGCCGGAGGCCTAGGCGAGATATGATACGGGGTAAGTGCTGGTATAACGCCACGGACACAATTGGATAAGTAAGTTATCACAGCGGCAGAGGTTTTGGTTCAGTCGTCAGACAAGGTTATGGGAGGACGACGAGAAGGTGCTCCTATTTTCGTGTCTACTCGCTATACTATGTCGTCAATATTTCTTTGTCATTCGGCATGCAAGGCCGAACATAGCTCGTACCTCAACATAAGTAGTTTATCGAGCATGTCCTTGCTTGCGCTCCGTTGAGCGACGGTCCAGAGGACGTCTTTGCTTCGCCTACTTCGTAGATATGCCTCGAGGTCGAGCGACAAACATAGCCCAGGTCGACCTCCGAAAACCACCTCCAAACCGACCAGAAGTGCGTTCCTGGTACGCATCAATGTCTTCGTGATGCTCATCCACTATGCGCACCAGACATCGTATCGTCGTGTCCAGCCGGCTGTAAATGACCAGACCGCCACGCTTAGTAGCCGTTACACCAAAAGGTAGAACCTTTCTTGACTTCGGTGCTCATTCGCGTCATTCGTCGTGTCGATCATTTACTCAACCACGTTGGAGCAATGGTAGAGTGCTTCTGAGGATTTTTCGTTATTCCTGCCGAGCAATCCATCTAGCTGTCCACGTTTCGGAAATGGTGTGCTCGAAAGCCTAAGCCGGCTCCCCATCTGAGCAGTTCATCTCCCGCTCTTCCTTGCTTGGTACTGGACAGAACCTCTACAGTCCGAGAACGACAAAAGGGGGAGAGCGGTCGTCTCGCTGTTCTCACCAATACCCATCGCCGTGGTCAGACTTTCTTTCTCGATGTCGTCGTCGAAGTACTATCATGAGCATGTATTGTAGGCAAATTCAGGCGATGGATAGCTCATCTCGCGCGTTTCGTCGTCGTGTGCTGACCCAGGTGATTCGTTACACATATTAGTTCAGTATCCTATTGAACGTTTTGTAGAACACGACAACGTTGTCGTCCATCAACCTTCCTCGTTCGACTCGTCAGAGATCCCTTCGACCTCTTTTCTCATCTTCGGTACGCTCACGTGCGGCGTCTTGTCCTTGATCCACCTCCCCAAAAGCCAGTCCACTCGACAGAGCCCCGACCCGGTCGCAGATGCGAGCAGTGGAGCGCCTGCGAGACCGTTCCCAGTGTTCCATGCCACGCGGTGCACGCCCACCTCCGGAGGCCGCACGCCAGTGCTGGTGCTGCAATCGTCACACTCCGTCCTTGTCCTGCGTCTTGTTTTTCCCGTTGATCGACCTTTCCTGCGTCTCCCGAGGGCTCGGCTCAGTGCACGTCGGCGTCCAGGCACAGTGGACGTGCCCGAAGAAAGTGCTCGAGCATGCGGAACTCTCCAGTCTTGCGACTATATAGGAACGGTTGTGAACGGAGGCCCGTCGACACGTCGAGTCTGTAAGCGTGACATGGGACGCACCACCATGCCACCTCTCCGCGCTGATTTGAGCGTGTTGATTCGTACATGACCCATCTGCCGAGCCAACGGCACGCTGTGGGTGATAGTCTAATGTGCCCACGCTCTGAGGCGACCTCGTCAGATCCGATCAAGCGACTCGACTGACTCATATAGGCCTGTTGGGCTCCATCAGGATGTGACCATGCCCCAGCATACTCGGGGACACCGAGTTGACGGTGTTGTCGTGGTCGATCTTGACCGGACCGTCCACGAATGGGGAATGGGCCGCGCTATTGATGACGTCTGTACGATGACGATCCCGGTTAAACATGGGGTTAGAGTAATGGGGAATGACGTGCCCCTCGTCCGGTTGACGAGAGGGCAAAGTGGGGGATAAGTGGTCGGTGGGAGCACGAGAGTGAGGGGTAGCAAGGAGGCGGCTTGAGCCAGCTGTCAGTCAGCTCAAGTCAGCAAAAGCCAAAATATGGCTCCTGCCAGTCTGGTCAGCTCACTGAGCCAAGCCGAGCCGCGGCAACACTATCTTGGTGTTGAAACTTGGTATTCGCTTTCTGCTCTTTTATTACATAGCCAAGGTTCTAGATCATGGTAACATAATCATTGGTCATTTCCACTCTCATATTGTTTCATCATTCACTATAGTTATTAGATACTTATGCCATTGGCTAGTATCTATATCTTACCAATAATTTCGGTTCTCAAGTCATACCTTATGACTCATACCTATCCTAATATGATAGAGACCTACACAGGTACAAACAGTCCTGTAAAGTATTTAGGGAGAGCTCCCTCATGGTCACTCTCCAGTTAGAATCCTATTCAACTCAGACAGTCAAGTCAAGTCTCCTCCTTCTCTGTCTTACTCAGACCCTCTACCTTGCAATACTCTGTTAACCCTTGGTGAGTTCTTCCACCAAGGACCATCTGCTACCTTGGAGGATGAGATAAAGGGATCTTTGCATCTCTTTACTGGGATGCACAATTTGACTCAAAGGTATGGAAATAAGCAACTACAGTAGACTTGCTTATAATGCATAGCTTTTTGGTGCACCTGTATTCATTCCCTGCCAAAACATACTTAGAATGCATATTGCATATTGCATTGACTGGGCAGGTGGCATATGCATTATCAGATGTGGCCAGTAGTGGGCTCAGGAACTGCCTATTACTTCCCACCAGCAATTTTGCACTATGATTGTAATAAAATAAACCTATATTTCCATTGGGTTTAGATTAAGCCTAATCTGGAGCCAGGCAGTACTGGAGTCCCAAGGCAATGCTACATTGTTCTGGCTATGGATACAGGGTGCAACTTGCATAAGAAACTGCAACTTGTGATATGCAGAATTGTTATTTTTTCATCAATCAAATGTTGGGAAATATTAGAATAATCATTTATTTGGTGTGTCACACTGTCTGTGATGAGTCTCTGTTGTGCTGCAACTTGGATGTAGGCTAGCACTGGCAAAATCTTGGGTCTCTCAACAGACCCATGGTGTTCACACCAGTGAATACAAGGCATACCTGTGTTCAGCTTCCATTTAACTGCTAATCAATTAAAACTTTAAACTCATGACCCTATAGTCAACTCAACAATCAAAATGCCTCATGAGGAGAGTGCTTCATTGGCATTACAGTTAGTCATGTCTGATGTTGCTACTTGGGCCCCCAGTGATAATCCTAGCAAGAAAGCTCCATTTGATATAGTTGGTATGTTTGTGATGGTCTTAGGATCTCCAGATCTTCCAAACTCAAAATAACAAGGACAGGGCTGATGGCTACTCCTGCAGACCCTGCCAAATACACCAGGAAATGATGCAGTTTCTTAACTGCTGATTGTTACGACTACCTCGGGTAGAGATAGGCGCAGCCCTTCGAGGCGGGTCTACTAGGAACTAGGACAAGGAGAACGCGGCAAGGCGTTCTACGAGGACGAGGTTCAAAGGTTCTAGGGGAACAAGACGTTCGCTTGTTCTATCTCAACGATCGATCGTCGAAGAGAGGACTGCCTCTGAGATCGATAGTCTCGAGGTGAACAAGGAGTTCCTTTTAGAACAGCGTAGCCTCAAGAGCGCTACGAAGTCTCAAAGAGCAGAAGATTCCCGATGAGGGACTAGGACGAGGGATTGAGCAAAGACCCGGTGTATTGAGGTACACAAAGGGGAGGTCTAGCTTAGAGATACGAGTACAGAAGGACGAGTTTATATAGTCCAGGATGGAACCGCTGACGAAGCAAATGGAATCGCATAGAATGCGATGGAAATCGGACGATGAGTAAAGGTATCGTAGTCAGCGGTGAAAAGAAAAGAACGTCCGAATCGGGACTGACACCCGCGCGTAGGTAAGCAGAAGAAAAAGGGGTCGATCGTAACACTGATGGAGATGTGGTGGCATAGGGGAGTGCACCTTGGAAGCATGACATGATGTATTCTCTATTTTCCTAGGTTTATTCTGTGTTTTCAATGATGATAAATTAAGACAAACACAAGACTTATGAAACATGAACTGCAGTTCCTTATGCAACACCCTGTAATTATTTGAAGAGTGCATAAAATATCTCATGGGTTAATTTAATCTTTTGATTAGATGGCTAAAGAAATTTGACCAACATATGCACAACAGCAATGGCACATTCTTTTTCTTGTTAACAATTTCAGTGCACACTATGTTTTCTATAAACCAACAAACATTTGACTCAAATTTTTCACACCAAACCAGACATGTTTTGTGCAACCATGTGATGCTGGGATAATTTGTTGTTTCAAAGCAATCTACTGCTGTAATTTTTGCATGCATGCACTTGATCATCATTTGCAGCACCAGCAAACCCAACCAAGTGCTGCAGGCTGAGGAACTGCATATTCATGACCTCCATTCATGAAACCAAATATTTGGCCTACCTCCTACAATTGATGAATTGCTCAACCCTGCTGAAGAACATGTTGGTGAGGACTGGGCAGCTTCAGATGGGAGTGTTGAAGGCATTGCTGAACAAGTTCATCAGGAGATGACACAAGCAGATAGTGATGTGATTGAAATTGAAATTGATGATGAAGACAATGATCCTGAACCGACTGTTTTGCTCACATGCACTGAGCTAATGAAACTGTGTCAACAGCTCAAAGAAGGGTACATGCATATGGTAATCCCACAGTTTCACTTGAACTCTCCCATCAGCTCTGCAGGTTTCGTGCAATTTTACGCCAAGAAGAACTTGTCCATTCCACACAGACCACATTACATGCTTACTACTTGTCCGCTCGTAAGACACTCCTGTAACATAGCGCTAGATTGTGTCACAAATGTCACACATTTCCTGTTGCATAATCCTCATAATGCATGACTTTTTCCCCGCCCGAATCGTATGCATTATGAGCAAGTCTACTGTAGTGAAACACATCAAAATAAATGGATCTCCAGTTCTGATTGTATTACCACTTGCCCTATCAAGCCCCAGGGGCTTAGCGGCATTGGCAACCATTGTATTTTCCTTTGGTGCAGTAGTGCCTATAGTCCCAACAGATGGTAAAGCGACGTATGTAGCATACCCTCTGCCCTGCACAGCTCTTGCTATCAGAGCAATCAAACTTTTGATCACACAAGTGAAGATCAGTGGGGTCACAAGGACATCCTTTGTAATTCCCCGCAGTGCATACCCAATTATCGTGAATTTGTATGTCGCCCGCACAACCTGCAATCGCAGACATTCTTATTAGCTGTCGTTTAAAACACGGGAGGGACAGGTTCACCATTGCTAGCGCAGCCGCTACCACTTTTTACGAATGTGGCACACTTGTCGCAGATGCAATTGTTCAACTTGCCCTGAGCAGTACACGTCCCGGTCATATAGTCATCCTTTTCGAACGAAGGGTGACAACCTGTCGAACGCGCATGGTAGCACACAAAGAGGTAAAAATGAAGTGAATTTACCATTCTGGTAACAGTCAGGGAAGTCATTGCCCGGGGTGCAATAGATGTAACGGCGGATGGTGTCCGAGGAGTGGGGATACTGTGTAGAAAGTCATCGTCAGTGATTTGTTTGAGAGGAATGGGATAACATGCTTTCTGTTCGTCTGTGTCGGGCATTGCGGACGCCAGTACAGCGGCAGCAACGAGACCAGTGAAGATAGTAACGAGGTACATGACGCCACGAGACGAACGGATGGTCCTTTTGATATGATTCGTTGGCACGTGAATTCCGGAAGAAATTGCAAGAGGTAGATTATATAGGCTCTAGTGACGGTGTAAACTTGACTACATAACACGTCTCACAGCCTGGCCTCAAAACCCGACGTTTCGTTTCGGAAGGGGACGGACTGACGTTCGAGCTCAATATTTTCGGTTTCACATCCGACACCTGGAGCATCAGCGGAAAAATGGATAAGACTCGGAAAAACAACGACAACTGTGTCTGAGGCGTACTGTGCCGCTCGATTGCATCACCGGCCCAAAAACCTATGCCTCCCAGATGTGTTACTCATCGATGGATCTTGATGTGCGGCGATGACACACCAAGAACTGAGCGGCGCCGATATTATCACCAGCACGGGCAGCTGCCACTCACTGCGTGTGTCATCAGCAGCCTACGCCATCGCGTTGAACAAAGTGACTCGATAACACCGGATTGACTATCGTATCGTACCTTGCAAAAGTGTCGTATATTAGGATCCGGTTCCGGCCTGAGTAGTAGATGGAACAGAGCGGATAAGGATGGCCACAGAGTAATGCTTAAGTACCTTACATACCTAAGTATAACACTTGATACCGCCAGTGATTAAGGTTGACAAACCAAACAAATGGGGAAAGAAGGATCTCGTTCGTGTGCAAATTCGGAGTCAGATCGGTGTTCCTCTTCACGAATCTTTGGATCGCTGGGCTGATCGGATAGATGCGAGAGTATGCTACGGATATGTAATGTGTGGCTATGTACAGGTGTGCGGGTATCTAAGGCTGAGGGGTGGGTGGAAGCGCACAGCGCTTTCCGGCTCCAGACGGGAATGACCTGCATGAGAGTGTGAGCTGCTGTCCCCGGGTGATAGGAGGAGGATGGCCGATGCAGGCAGTGAACGCGTTCACATACCCACATGGTAGGAGGCTGGTGGAAAGGAATGATGTTGGGATGTACATACCGAAAGTTAGCCCCAGACCGGGGGTAGTGTCAAATGCAAGAACTCTTGCTGTAGGTGGGGCACTGGTTGTATGTATGGCGCAAGGATTTGTGCGTCCCTGTGCAGGTTTACAAGAAATGCATCACTTACCCATCGTCCCTTTACTTTGATGACGTCAAAGGGGACGTTTCATAGAAGGTACTCGAGAGTGGATCCGATACAGATGCTGTGGCCTCGGAGTGGGGTTAATCTGGTGGCTGCAAAGGTGAGATCGAGTGTCTTCAGGAATTTTGAGCGGGTGAGGGGTTTGTGCCTGCCTTGGGAATGGTAGGCAAAGAGAGGTGTGTTGTCGGAGGTGGGGTTATTTATGTGGAAGTGGTGGTTGAGGGCATCGAGAGGGTCAGTTGGACCTTGTTGTGGGGCCCATGAGATGTCTTTGCTGAGTGGGGAGGTTTTGGTTTTGAGGAGATGGAAGTTGGTTACTGGGTGGCTCTGGCAGTTGAGCTGGAATGTGATTTGGGACTGTGTTATGTGGTCTTGCAGGTTGAAAATGTTGAGGTTGGGGTGTTGAAACTTGGTATTCA